>JAJJWW010019404.1:0-44728 GCA_023531295.1 Papaver armeniacum
GAATAAAATTAATGCCATGCTTGTTTCTAATCTTGATCTTCATTGCATTTAGATCTTTAAGACTTAAAGTCATAGGATCAATGCAAAGGACCTCACCACAAATTTTCCCCACAACGTGCATAAGATCTGATGACCATAACTAAAATGGAACTCCATGAATTTCAATCTTGAAATTAGTATCTTTAGTAGTTGTTTTGGTAACCCAAAAATCTGGATTCCATTCATTTACTGTAAAAAACAAGTTGTCATGAACAAAAGAAAACAATAAATTATGATCCCTGGAATTATCATTGACATAAAATATGGCTTGAGTAGAATTGATAGAAAACAACGTAATGTTGAAACCCAAAATTTGTCCCAGGGTTTTGGAAACAACAGTCCATGAGCTGAAAGTGGTAGTCGCAGATAAAACAAAAGCATTCTGCCAATAGCCTAATGGGTTCGAATCTAATTCAGAAATCTGTAAAAATTTCACCTTCTTTAGCATTTTTAATGGAAATTGAGTGAGAAGCAGATAACTTATCACATTGAAAAGGTGAACTTATAGATTTTTTGATTTGATTTCTAGGGATGAAAACTTTCTTTGGGAGAGAAGTTGAAAATACCGATGGTTTAACAAAATGTTTTGGATTACTCTTTAAGATTTGAGCATAGGAAACTTTTTGGATTGGAGGATTTGTTTTTGGGATTGGTTTTGGGATTGGGATTGATTTGGAAGAGTAGACTTTCCAGAGCTGAAGCCATTGCAAACCATCCTTCAAAAATAGGTCCAGATGGAACATAGAAAATGGTGTTAGATTGAGAAAGATGAATATGCAGGTAAAAAACCTTTCTCATTTTGATGTTTGTTCACCATGAACCATAAACCCTTTTCTTCAAATTTCCAATGTGATTTCCCAGCATCACCATTTTTGGCTACTTCAAAAAATATTTCCTGCAAGTTTTTGGCAAGATTGAAAGAGAGAGATCCATGTGATGATCCACTAGAGAAAAATTCTGAGAAAGTGTTACAAGAAAAAGGTGTTTTTGAACAGCATGAAAGTCTAAAAAAAATTCGATCTATTTTGATGAATCGCTTTTCTGATTGCATGATTGGGATGAAAGGATCGGAAAGGAATAGGAACCCTAAGGAAATCTAAAATCTAAGCTAAAGAATCCTAAAATCTAATGAAGGAGATGCTAAGGTTTTTGAAAAAGTTTTGTTGAAACGATGAGAGAGAAGCTCTCATCATGTAAAGTAACACTACTCCAACAGGTTTCTATCCAAACTTTTTTCATACACAGTTCCCTCCGATATCTCATATACTAAGGTCGCCTACTTCAACTCGTTTGATTTTGTTTACTTCCATTACTCTACTACACACTCAATATAAAACGAGATAAGAAGAACCTATTTTATTTCTTAAACCGAAAGTGCTTTCATACAGATCATATATCATGAAACTTCCATGTTAATGATAAAGGAATATAAAAACGGTAAAACATGGAGAACAAACTTAACATGAGACTGATGTAAACTATATATTCTATTATATAAATCCAACTACCCTTAGTTGAAGCTGCAAATTTCACTTCCCATTTTGCCCCTAATTTTACATGATGGCATCATAAATGAAATTATTATTTGAGGGCAAAATGGTAATCAGATCTGAAAAATAAAAAATTTTCTTTACATACATCATATAAAAGACCCATAACACTCCATCAAAAAATTTCATTACACTACAGTAGAAGACATTAAAATTAAAATTTATAGTAGCAAAAATTGAACATAAAATTTACAGGTTCTTGGAGGCTCAATCTTAAACCGTCCCCTTTAATAAATCCAACCAAAAAATAATTTTTCTTTGAAGTTCTATCATTTTCCTTTTCACTGAAACAACAAAAAAATTAAACCAATTGTCAGAAGTTTAAACCCCATATTACATATAAAAAATATTATCAGAAAATCCAGTTGAAATCATTAATCGAAAACAGAATAACTTGAAATAAAATACCTTTAGACAAGAAAGGTGGAGTTGAAATTTGGAGTGTCTTTTTTTATTTTGGAAGAATTATGGAGTTGTTGTTGGAGAATTAATACATGTAAATGAAGAAATGGGTTATAATTGTTCATACTTCCGCGATCTGAGTAAAATATGGAGTGGAGAATCATAAAAGAAGAGGGACTCAGGGAGAAAAGAACAGTGGGAGATTAGGAGATGAGGAGAGACAGAGATGATAATGTTGGATTTACTTTTCTATCTATTTTTCTTTTATATAAAGTTTGAATTACCATGCCACCTTATCTTTAAACTTGGTGACATTTGTTTTTCATGAAACGTGGGGAAATCAACGAGTGGGATTAGATTTGGGAAGGGGAAGACCAAAAATATGGGTGGATGAGAATCAACGGTCGTAGCACGCGCGTATATGCGCGTGCCAAAGTTCTTGTTAAACTAGAAATATAACTTCATGAATTCAGAAAACAATAATACATTATATTTGTTTCTACTTCGAAATTCTTAGAGTTATGATAGAGTTTTCACATTTTCAAGAAAATCAACCAGAAATTTTTGAGGAGAATGAAGCATATCGTTTTTGCCATTGTACGTAAAAACAATATGCTTTACGTTGGCTAGGAGTGAATGAAAAGGCGTGTTACTTATGTCAAAAAGACATTTCATAATTAATTTTGAAGCCATAAACCTTTAATTTATTCTTTCCGTCGATGTGATTTTCATAATTAGGTAGTAAGAAATAATTATCCATAACGGCATAACATATGGTCTATCCGAATGGGCATCAAAATACCTAACTGTTGAGGTAGTTAGCTATGATGATGATATGTGGTCCAAAATTTCTCTAAACGAACATATCAAGAAAATATGAAAAGATCCTAGAAATCCAAATCTTCTCTCTTTTATGAACTCATCATTAAGATACAATAATGCATATATGTTGTAGAGACCTTCAAGCACGTCAATCCTATTCGACCGGTCTAGAGATCATCAAGAGACGACTTAGCCGCTAATAACTCGACTAATTAAATACGAACATTAATTAATAGAAATTAATCAATAAAATAACAATTTGGAAAAATAAATAGTACCATTAGTTAGATCTCGAAAACATATGCGAAAAGGATTACTCGAACGCGTCATTCGGACGTCGGACGAAGAAGATACGGAGCTCGGAAGAAGAAATAGAAAACAGTCAAACTGCCGTTGACCGAGACCATTGACTTGACCGTGTTAGATCAGACTTGACCTTTGATTAGTAAAAGGACACCCCTTAGTAACTTTAGTGATATGGTAATAGTAAAGATGGATCTAGCCTAATGAATTAATGATAATTTGGTTTATATTAGACTAATAGCTAATTAGGTTAGTTAATCATAGTTATAAAAAGGTATGAGGTTTGTGTCCATGATAGCCAGGGTTATCAGACGGACATCATTTAATGGGGACCCCGATCCGAAGGTCGGGAAGCTCCGGATGGAGAAGTAATTAGACGGCCAGAAAAGACTCACGATATATGGAAAACTCGCGGTGTTTAATAGGACTCCTGCCAGTTTTATGGCCGAAAACTTTAAATAACCAAAAAAAAAAACAGTCTTTCCCGTCAACCAAAAAAAAAAAGTAAAGAAAAAAATAAAAACTCTAAAACCAAGAGATTGTTTTCCTTCTCCTCCGTATTTCTGTTCTTCATTTGTTGATATGTTCTGATTTTTTTTTCCTGATCGATTATATGTTCTGATTGTCAATATAAAGAAGAGATGAATAGCCAAATCCAATTATGTATCGGTAAACCCTAATTATTTTCTGTTTCTTTATTCGAATCAATGGGACATCTTTTCTATTTGTTTATTCGAATCAATGGGCAAAGAAAAGATCTATTAGGAATTGATACCATAATATCTTTTCCTTCTTTGTTCTTCATTAATCTCTTTCTCACTCACTCGGTTTCCAATTTTTACTTTTCCTTGATTTTCACTAAAAAGGTATGAGCTTCGACTACAAAACCCTAACCCTGTTTTCCAGTTTTACTGTCTCATTCTTTTCTTTTTCATTCACTTGATTTCTTCCATGAGTTCGTTATATTTTGATAAGATTATTGATTGATTTTATTTTATTTTATTTTGAAGAAACAGTTTTCCGGAAACAAAGAGAAAAAAATACAAGAAAGCCAAAACCCTAATATATTTCTTTACTTCCGACGACTTTCATGGTTTAACTGAATTGAACACTGACTTTCTTGAAACCCTAATAGGTTGTGTGGATTTGTTGTTGATTTTTTTTTCTCGTAATTACTGAAGCATTAAACAGGCGAAGGTTCGGTTTAGCTATATATTGATTTTGTAGGTGATTCAGGCTTTATCCCTTTGATTTATTTATTTTGATTTGGTTTTTTATATTTCGGGTTACCAGTTTGTATATTTTAGGTTTCCGTGATTCATGGTGAGCTACGTTCAAAGGTTCAAGAAAAGATTTTGTGTTCAAGACAAATCTGGTAGCAGGGTTTCATTCTATCGACAGAGATATGCCTTCAATTGGAGCTGTTACCAAGGCTTTTACACAATCTATTAGAAAGGGTTCTTCAATCCATCTTACAATTCATCTTCCGTTTTCTTCAATTTCATTTCAAGTAAGTTTTTCACTCATCGTTTTGCTCAGTTCTACTTCAGTTGGTGTGATTTTCGATGGTTTGATGTCTGAATCTATACGATAGATGAAATTGAGAGTAAGTTTTTGATGTCTTCGTTGCATGACATGCAAAGAAACATCCCACTGGGATCTCTTGCCTAAATTAATACCATTGCAGTTAGTCATGAATATACATTCGTGGAGTGACTCTTAAAAACTGTACATTAATTGGTAAAGTGAAGTTTTACATGGATTTGGATCAATATCAGGTGCATATGAAATCATATTAGATATTTTGTTCTGTAAATTTATGAAACTTAATACATATGGTAGTTTCTAATGAAGCAGCTATATTTATATGGACTAATTTTTTTTGTGTGCAGAGGCTCCCAAAAATTCATATTTATATGGACTACTTTTTTTTTGTGTGCAGAGACTCCCAAAAATTCACTGCGAATATTTGTGGATAGCTATTGTTGACAATCAACCATTTGCTAGAGTCTATAAACTGTAAAGAGGTGTGTGTTTGTTTATTCTGAATTTGGACCTAATCCTGGGGAAAACATGAAAGTTACCATGAACCACAGTGATATCTGTACAAAGGGTATAATTGCATATTTCTAAAAGTATAAGAGTGTATTATGTTGTCATTTCTTCTTTTCCTGAGTAGAATAAATCTTTGTGTTCCCTACATGGTGGCTAATATATAATACGAGCTTTGTGAAAGTATGACGCCTTCGTCGATTGTGGATCTGGGAAGGAAGGTCCAGTGATGTGAGGAGAGGAATTAAGACCGTGCCTCGTCATACAAACTAGGAATCACGAAGCATGATATGGAGCGCGAACTCAAGTCTTGATAATACTCCAATTATAGGTCTCTCTAAAACAATGTTCTCAACTTAGGAGTAGGATTATGCCTGGGTTATCATTCAGACCAATTGGTATCTATACGATTCTTTCTTTAGTAATCCCTTACAAGTATGTCCCTAACTCCTTAACTTTTGTACATAATTTAGTTGCAGATCCACCCCAAATTTGATTTTCATGATCTTATTCTTTGACTATTTTTGCCATTAGAAAGAAGGGCATGCAGTTGCAGTTGGTTGGCTGCCCTTTTACTGGAATGGATAAAATTACCTCAGCCTAGCATTATATTATTCTTGAAACCATTTAAAGAAGAGGTACCCTTACACGTATTATATTGTTCTGCAGGGATGTAGTAGTCGTTAGACGGCTGAGAAGGACTCACGGTATTCCAAAGTGGGTCGCGTGTGGGTGAAAAAAAAGATAATGTGTATTGTTCTCTTTCTATCTCTACAATCCTTTTTTCCTCTTCTTCTCCCTCCTGTGCAAACACTACGAACACTACAGAATTATCTTTAAAAAAAAAAAAAACACACTACAGATTTCTTCGAATTGATTTTTCCAATATAGTTGTTTATGGTTCATCACTTCAAGAGGAAGATATTGCAGGGATCCAAAGTGGTCTGGATCTGAAAAATCTATTGCAACAAACCCTAATTATCATATGTTTCTAGGGTTTTGATTCGAATTATTGAGTTACTCGGGTTCTAATAAGATTCATAAGATTGTTACAATATAGGGTCTCAGGTTTGGGCAGAGCTAGAGTTATTTACTCCTCCTCTCAGCCATTAATATCTCTTCAAATTTTAGGATGGGAAAAACGATGGGCTTTTTTTCTCTCTAATTCGGTATCCGTGGGTTTATTATTATGTTTTGTTCTGTTGATTAAGGATGGGAAAAACGATGCAGACTGGAGAAGAATCAATCAAAAAAGATGCTACAAGAGCAACCGAAAGGTAATCCATCATCATAATACCCATGACTACATAAATAAGTTTTATTTATATCTTATATATTATACTGAATGATTAATTATCAATGATTGTGAAAAGTCTTATATGATGTGGTTGTTTGGAATATCTAATAGTTTTAGAATATCATATCACAACCCATCAATGTTGTTGGTTGGGAAGAAAAACATACTTATTGATTTAGCTTAATTTTGTGGTTCTATGCAAAGTAGCGTTATTTGTGTAAAATATTGTGTACTCTAGATGATTACAATCGGTTGGTGAAGTTTTTAATTTGTTTTGCAAGTATTCGGGAGAACGATGGTATTAGACGAAAAAATGACGCTGGATTATTTCCCATGGACTCTCTATCAGTCCGTATAAAACATAAATTATGTTGTGTATAATGTGTATGTGTACGGATGGATGAACACTCGCTAGGTGAAAAAAAAATTTGCAGCAAAATTCTTAATTGACTACGTACATATTCTTTGGTTTAACAAATTCATTTAATTGAAGTAGTTTGACAATGATAGCCCATGATTTCAAGAACATGAGTTCGGCTTCATAGACTTTCAAAATGTGGTTATTTTAATCAGTGCGGAAAGCTAAGCATGAACCTGCAATTGTTCGCGAAGAACATCGAATTGTGGTTACTTTCATCGTCCATGCTTAAAATCTTTGTAAACAATTTGTGGGTTTAGTTTACAGTAAGCTCCTTTTTCTTCTACATGATTTCCAAGGAGTGATTTACTTTGTCTGGAAAGATAAACTGTTACTTGAATAATTATTAAGTGGCTTTGCCACAGGTAATAGTGAAGTATATAATTTTTCGAGGTGTCCAGCACAAATATAATCTGAATGAGAAGTATTGTATTATCTAGGTACATTAAAAGAACTGAAATTTGTATAAAAATGAAAGATGTGAGTTGTGTTATTCTCTTATTGTTAATTTCTTACATTTGTATATTGATTATAATGAAACCATTACAATTCCTAAAAGTGGTGGAACAGATCCCGACATAACTCATCTAGACCTTGCCATATGTATATTTTTGTATGTAGACTGACCGACGCAACACATATGGGGACCTTGAGTTGCTGCAGATTTTGGAAGACCCTATTTTCCAGGAACTATGTGTTATTTTGTTTCCAATTTTAGGGTCTTCCAGGAACTATGTGTTATTTTGTTTCCAATTTTTTTTATGAGCTTGCCATCTAATGAGGCTATATTTTCTTGGGATTTCCAGGTCTATTTATAATGCTAATTTTCTTCTTCAAGATCTTATCAGAAGGGTTATATTCATTGTTGAACTAGAGATTTATGTTAGCCATTACAGCCACATGATGAGTTTATTATATTTGCATCTGACGAAACACTTGACCAACCAGGAAGCAGTTGATATAGTTCAAATGAACCAGCATGGTGTAAGATATTTATCTCAGTTTAGGACTATGATTTAATCTTATTTTTCCACTTGAATTTCTCATTAAGATGTTTCGATGTTTCCAAAACAAAAATGGGACGTTAGAGCATCCACAATCGACGACTATAACCAAAATTTTGGTCGAAAAACCAGACGCAGTGGAAGGAGTAAAGATTAAAAACTAGACCAAAGACCAAAAACCAAACCATATTTGGTCTTTATTTTGGTTTTGGTCAAGCGTAATTTAAAACTACGCCCGACGTGAGACGCAAATATTAGTTGCGTTTGAAGTGGGGCGCAACTTGAAGTTACGTTTGAATGGGGCGTAACTTGATAATACGTTTGAATTGAATTGGGGCGTAACTTTAAGTTTCGCCCGGAGTGGGGCGAACTTTAAATTAAAATAACGTTAAGCGATTAAAATTGGGGCGTAACTTTAAATTTCGCCTGGAGTGGGGCGTAACTTTAAAATGTGCTTGGAGTGGGGCGTAACTTTAAATTGCGCCTGACTAAATTTTACTCTATAACCATAGCGTAACACCACGGCCTAAACCCAAATTTTTGATTTTTTTTTTGGTTTTTGGTCTTTGGGTATGGTCAAACCACTGCAGTTGCTCTTAGGGTTCTCAATCCCTTCATTAGGTAATAAACTCACTGGATTGTTCAAGCTTTGGATTGTTCGGAACCCATTAGTTCATTAGAAAGTTCTATAAAATGATTGTGATCTCCTTATCATAATTCATACTATGTATTCTTAATTTTTTTTACCGATAATATGCTGATTTTTTGGCGCAGGGACCAAAGAACATAGAATAGTTATTACTTTTAGGAGAATTTGCAATTTTCATGTGCACTTATCCAGCTCATATATATAGATCGAGAGAGAAAGATTAAGTTGTTTTGCCTTTGATTATTTATTTTTTTGCAAATTATTACAGATTTATTCCATTCGTTTAAAGGTTTTCCACTTGAGAGATTTAAAAGGCCATCATATTGTAAAGGCCAATCTATGATGATTCATTAGTAGAAATGAAACTGATAAATTATTGCTTCTTAGGTCTGAGTAATTAATAATTATGTGATAAGCTTATGTTATATAGTTTGTTCGTAATATGTGCTCCAACACTATGCGTTTGGTTCTTCGTGCTTATTTGGTATCTCATTTGTGCCCTTGCGATTCGGCAAATTAATGTTCGTGTTAATAACAGATATTTCCGGATCTTGGTGGTGTTGTTGTGTCGGAGAATGTTGTTGTGCAATTTCTGCACCACTATGTGCCCGGGGTTAGTTGAATTTTTGTTTTTTAATCTAAATTTGATATTTGATCTATGAGATATTGATGGATAAAGGAACGCGCCCTTTGAGCATTATACCTCCTTTTACTTATTATTTTTCACATAGTTTATTATTTTTCCTTTGAGCATTATACCTCCTATTCCATACTTAAGTGACTCAGCATGATCATAGTTAATGATGTGTAGTTACTGTTAGAGATGAAAATCTGAGGGAAAATGGTGTAAATTTAATAAGAAAACTTTTAAGCTTAGTTGGACTAGAGTGCTTCCATAATATCTGTTGGATTAATAATTCAAAAAAAAAAAAAAAACGTGAAACACATCTTATGCAACCTCAGATACCGTTTCACTTTTTGATCAACTACAACCCTCAATTTCCTGTTCAACCCATGAGGAAATTATGCATTTCACATGATGTCTGTAGGATTTAAAGGTTTCCTGGGATACATAGGTAATCATTGGCATTGTTATTGTCTATTATTGTGGAGGTGCTCAACTATTATTGTCAAAAGATTAAAATAGTTGGATACCCTGTGTTGCCTATATTATTCCTTCAATTTAGAAGAGAAAATATTTAGATCATATTTCTCCAAGCAAAAAAAAAACAACCTTTAATAAGTTGTAAAATCATCCAGGTGGGGGCCTTGCATCTCCAAGATTCACTTGGGTGATTCTGAAATGTTCTGGGTTCGGCACTAACGAACATCACTCCAATGTTTTCACAGTTAGTGCTTATTAATGGTGCTTATTTTGTATTTCCTATGTGTCTTTCATTGTCTTAACCCGGTTCTTAGTAATATTTTTTCTATAGGTATAAGTGGGTGCAGGGTGCATAACTTACGGAAACCATTACATATATCTTGACATCATATAAATCCATGAATGGCTTCTACACATTGTTTGTATACATATATATGGAACTGCAACTTGCTAACCATCCTTAATTACTTTACAAGATACATGCTCCAAGCGATGAAATTCGGGTTGTGGTGCTTTTCCGTTTGCGCATCCATCTAAGTAAAGGAAATAAAGAAATGCCAGTAGTGTGTTTGGATCTCTTAATCCAAGGATCCTATAACGGATGTTGTCATACAGTACAAGATTTAATCCATGGATCCTGTAAACTAGCTACATATTAGTCATGCATTTGATAACAATTAGTTAAGGAATCTTCACTCAAAATAGCTATTTGATAACAATTATTTAAGGAATCTTCTTTCAAATTAGCTAGGTGTATACTCGGATATAAGACATTGGGGTACTGGGCGGAGCCAAGAATTGTGGAATGGGGTGCAAAAACTATTTTTAGGGGGTGCAAAAATGCAAAAATAGGCTTATACATACAAAAAAATTTCTCACTAGGCCTAAAATAGGCTTTGGAGCCAATTGGGCAGGGGTGCAAGTGCACACCCTTGCAATGGGTTGGCTCCACCCCTGGTACTAGACTAAACAAATCCGTGTGTTTGCAAATAAAACAAATACTAATCTCTAATTTTGTCGGCCCCAAAACAAGAAGTATATATTTATGTATGAGAATTTGAATTGTACAAAAATGAGAAGCAGTTAAACACGAGTCCAATTTTGTGCACACTCCTTTGACGAGTGTGCACGTAACAAACTAATCTTATTGGTCCTCCTTAACAAACGGTTATCCCATATTATCAAATTAATTTTTATTGTGTTTAAATTTAATTTAAATCTACAAAAGGAAATCATACCTGATCTTCTCCATAATTATAGTGTTTCTAGATATGGAAAAAAAATATATAGTTTTGGGAACGAACCAAGCTAAACACCGCAACATCATGTGATCTTTCTTCATAACTAACATCTTGTTCGTATTGTTCATAACTTACGAAAAAAAAAAAACTAACAGTTATTTAATCTTTTCAAAAATTTTTTTTGTCAAACTAACAAGGATCTGCAGCATTGGAGCTATTATTTGCTAGAAGAGCCGGTGCTTTGGTTATTCAAGAAGTTGGAAATGGCGGTCCTTTTACTTCTTCAGTGCTCTCTTTCAGTCAATGGATTACAAGTGTTGCTTGTTCCCTCATTGATCGGAAATATAACAAATCAATTGAATTAGGCAATGGACGTAATTTCTCTGGCATCGGGCTTTCACGTAAATGCTCAAACATCTTCGAAGGTTCACTCTTCATCATTAGGAAGTTATCATAATCGGGAGGCTGTTGTGGAGAATATAACTGATCACTGACTCATGTCACATTAATACTGCTTTTTCTAATTCTTAATTCTTTTAATGGTTGGGCTTAAGTCTAGTTTTGGCTTGTCGTTGATGTTTTAGAAGCCTTGTGCTGCACGATTTTAATGATCCGAATGAGAGATTAATAATAACAATGAACCCATTGTGAAATCAACTTGATATCTAGATCAATGTATTTTGATCAAGGTTTCTTTCTAAATGATCTTTTTAAAATGTTCTTAAAGTACTAATCTCCACGATCATCATAATATAGAAAAACATAATGAAACAAAACTAAAATATACTACCAGTGAAGATTTATTACTCATTACTTGATGAATAGTTGATTCAGATCTTTGTCATCGATATACAAAGAAGGTGAATATTGAATACATTCTAATTTAAGAGAAAATTAGATATGATTTCCTTTTTTAGGTTTTTAAATTAAATTAAAACATATTCAAAATTAATTTAGGGAAATTAGATAACCTTTTGTTAAATTAGACCAATCAGATGAATTTGTTACGTGCACACTCGTTAAAGGAGTGTGCACAAAATTGGACTCGTTAAACACAAGGTGTTTCAAATTCCTTAGAACGGAAATTCTGCCCGTCACCACTTTGGTAAACGGAAGTTTTGTTCTTTGTTGGTAAGATGAATTAGTCTGTCTTCGATGGGCTAAGTTTATAGTTTGTAATCTGTTTTAAATTAATTCTTTTAGTACCCCCGATCATGAAACTGTTATTGGTTTACCATTTTTTTTTGGTGTGTAAGGTTCTATTCATATCACTACTTGCAATGCCCATATTGTAACTCAGGTTTGATTGCCATCCGACAGAAAAGTTCTTTCCACTAGGCATAATATGGAGGTTTAATTAATCTCTCTCATATCCATCTCCTAAACTAAAATAAAAGCCTGGTAGAGTGGCAGTCGCTCATCTCTTCCATCTAGATTTTTCTCTCTCGCTCATCTCGCCTCTCAACAATAGCCTTCTGCAATAGATTTTCTTGATTGGTGCTTGATTTACAGTTTTGATTTTGATATAGAGGAATTGCTTCTTTTGTTTTCTTATAATTATTTATTTTTGCACTATAGGGAGCGATGATGTTGATACCTCGAAAGTGATTAAAGCCGATTAAGATGGTGTTATTATATGTTCACCGTCCGTGATATCTCTCCATAGACCTAGCCATTGGCATCACCGAGAAGATTCGTTTGGAGGTGAAATTAAATCGATCAAGGTGAAATTAAATCGATCAATCTCCTGAGAGAGAGATTTGTTATGAGATGGCATTAGGATGGGGAATCACGGGAATAAAGGAAGGTGGTACGATTTCTGGAGATTTCAGTGAATGCATGTCAAATTATAGAGAACCTAAAGATTGTGCTAAAGAGGTTCGTTTGTTCCTTCTTTTTGTATGGATCTGATTACTGAATTTCTAATTAACATGAAATTTTAATGAGAACCCTAGCTTTCAATTTAGAGGTAACTTTTTGTTTTAAATTTTAATAAAAACCCTTGCTTAAAATTTAGAGTTAACTTTTTTTTTTTTCTTATATGAATTTACTAATATCACTTTCTAGATGTGATTAGCAGTTCTGATGACAAGTTCTATGTTGATAGTGATTTAAGCTGAAAATAACATTAATTTTGGTTAACCTCTTATGACATCATAGGTTCACCCAAAATTATCCTTAATACCATGGGAGTTTGCGGAGCAAGAATTGCAAGACGACATTGTAACTCTGTCCATAATAGTCTAACATAGCTGGGGTTTGATTTCCAACTCTTAATTTGGGATTTAATTTTGTATATATATATATATATATAATGGATGGTTTGTGTATGTCTACCCAGTGTGAAACTGTGAATATGAAAAAGTATTACTGATTTCTCTTTTCGAGTGTTGTATTGGTCCAATTTAAACTGTTATTGTATTATAGGGTCTTGAAGGAAGAGAATCAGATTGGGGTTGGTGGTACCAGAGCAAACCTGAATTTGGATGGGGAATCACAGGGAAAATCTGAGCTGTGAACCTCAATTAGCCTTTCTTTTATTGCATGTTTCTCTGATTTTTCTATTTTGTTAGATTTTGTAGGATTTAGGTGTTGATGGATTTGTCCACTGATTAGAAGGTTTTTCTTTAACATCAAAAAATAAGGAGAAATTTCATGTAGGGAAAAAAATAGAGGTAGTTTTCTCATCATGTTTATCTCCTTCAATCTTTTTATATATGGACTTGGCTAGACCATTAGTATCACTTTTTAACAAAAAATTCTTCTCTTCCATAATCAATTCTGCATATGTTATTTGGTATAAGAGCAATATGATTTCATCTATCATGTTAATAGTTGTTTCTCAGTCATTGATACCAAATATGCAGAGGAAGATATTTTTGTTTGTGCAAGGGAATGGGATGCTCATTGAGATGCCTGGAGTCTCAGAGTTACATCCAGTGCCTGATGCTTATGTACCTCTAAGCTGTATTACTTTATCCAGTAATGGTTCACAATCTACAATATAAAGCACAGTTTGTTTCTGAGTGGTGGCCAGGATTTATTCTGGGCAAAGATAAATCTACGGTCGTGGTTGTGCAGACCACACCCATAACCCGCACGTGCGCCAAGGCTAACTTTGCCTATATGAGTGGTGGTCAGGATTTATCCTTGGAAAAGATAAATCAAAGGCTGTGATCCTCCGTGCCACACCCTACAAGTCGCACACGTGGTGTTCATTCCAATATTATGAATTAAAAATGAATAGTCAAGTCAAGATATTGAATTTTAAAAATTATAACATGGAGGTTCGAACTCATGACCTATTGTGTCATAAGAGTGGCCTCTAACCATTGTTCCACCTTGGTTGGAATTGATAAAAAAGATAAATCAACAGTGGTTGTTTGTTCAACTTAAATATTAATTAGTATAAGTGTTTTATTAATTTAGGAAACATTAATTTCTCATGATAAATGATTTATTAATTTTACATCATAAATATCCCTTAATTAATATTAATACATATCTCCATAAATAAGTAATAATTTTGACAAAAATTATTTCAATAGATATTAGTGGTGGTGGTGGTAGTAGAGGAAGAAGTAAGTGGTGGAAGATAAATATAAAGCACAGTTTGTTTCTGAGTGGTGGCCAGGATTTATTCTGGGCAAAGATAAATCTACGGTCGTGGTTGTGCAGACCACACCCATAACCCGCACGTGCGCCAAGGCTAACTTTGCCTATATGAGTGGTGGTCAGGATATCCTTGGCAAAGATAAATCAAAGGCTGTGATCCTCCGTGCCACACCCTACAAGTCGCACACGTGGTGTTCATTCCAATATTATGAATTAAAAATGAATACTCAAGTCAAGATATTGAATTTTAAAAATTATAACATGGAGGTTCGAACTCATGACCTATTGTGTCATAAGAGTGGCCTCTGACCATTGTCCCACCTTGGTTGGAATTGATAAAAAAGATAAATCAACAGTGGTTGTTTGTTCAACTTAAATATTAATTAGTATAAGTGTTTTATTAATTTAGGAAACATTAATTTCTCATGATAAATGATTTATTAATTTTACATCATAAATATCCCTTAATTAATATTAATACATATCTCCATAAATAAGTAATAATTTTGACAAAAATTATTTCAATAGATATTAGTGGTGGTGGTGGTAGTAGAGGAAGAAGTAAGTGGTGGAAGCGGTGGAATGTGTTACTAAGTGGTGGAGGCGGTAACATTAGTTTTGGTGGAAGAAATAGTGGTATTTGGATGGTTTTAATGGCGGTGGTATTAGTTTTTTCTTTTTGAATCAAAAATAATAAAAAAATTTACATGATGGGTAACATTGTATTGTGAAAAGTATAGTTGGTTGTTTTTGACACGATCAAAAAGGCGGATAAAAATACTTTTGGGATGATACCAAATCATATAAGACAAAATGGTTGTTTTTGGTGCCACTGCTATCTTTGGTAACCGTTCGTACGCATGATTTTCAGATATTAACAAAAAACATATAGTTGAATAAATTAATTGACGACCTAAGTTTGTTAAATCTAAACTTTATACATGACGTGTGGGATTAAAAGTTATAAGTGCGCCCAATATTCTACGAGGGATGGAAAATGGTGGTGGTGGAGAAAGAAGTAATATCTCGGTGGTTTGTGGTACTGGCGGTTTTGATGAGTAGTAATTGACTATGTTAATTATGTGCTGCTACAAAAGGATAACACTATAAATTAGAAATGTGGTTGATCGTCTTAATGCTAATATAAACTCGGTTAAAATACATGAAAATTAAGAAGAAGAAAAAACATTTGGATGTCACGTTATATAATAAATAACACTAAAAACTACATATTTAGTATCAAGGTTTCTCCGTCAATAGATAAATCTAAGGTTGTATTGAGATCCCGTAAGCATAGGGCGAGTTGGTCTTGGATTTCTGAATGATAATGAATATAATGAAACGCTCCCTCCCTCTCGGTTTGTCCAATGAAAACCGAAACCTTCTAAAAAAATAATCAATCGAACAACACTTAGATGGAACGCATCACCACCGGTGAAAACTTCTCGAATTGCTACATATCCAAAGTGAAATTTCTACAAATTAATGGGTGATTTCCTCCCTAGTTGCTATGGGGCATGCAATTAAATCTCTAATAGTGATTTTAAAGGTATTTAATAATTATAAAATTCTCTTATAAGTTTTGTTTATGCAAGTATTGATTTAACTTGGGTTCTTTTATATTTTTGTGTTAAGTTGATGACTTTTTAATTTGAATACATGTTTGGTTAACAAACTTTGATACATATAGGGTATTTTCTTTGTAGAACTGATGTTAGTCTCTCATTTTTCCGTTATCACATTGTTTCGATCCCGTATTTGTAGAAATTATTTGACTAATATTGGGGTATTTGTTTAATCTCAAGGCCGATTAAACCCAATGTGTGTTGTATACATTGAAGGCGAGGTGTCGGCTCTACCTTGAAACTAATAATTTTTCTTCGGAAGGTTAGTTGAATTTATGTAGATACAAATATCAATATGACTATGCTCTTTAAAACTCCAAATTACTTGAGTAACACTAGATGTGAGAACGTCATTCATGCACTACTTAGCATAGTTGGTGTGAAATCTTTTTATCCACGAATTTCTTCAATATTATGTTATCAATATGATTGAGAAAAAATCTTACACATGTTTTGATTTACTATTATAAGTTTATTTTTTCAACTCACATGTGTATATCTTAGCCTTCCAATAGCCAAGGGTTCTTCATTTTATAACTCTCACATTTTGCAAAAATAAATAAATAGTGTTTATCTATAGTAGGGAAAATATTATGGGTTTTTGCTTCACTCCTTAGAGCCTTAGTTATCAATAATTTGGAACAAAAGTATTCATAAACATCATGGAGTTGGATTGGCAGTTTAGGTATATGTACTGTTAGATGAAATATTCTTTTTGAAGTTTGAAATTATGGTATAATGGAACAATAAATAGGGAAAAATTTTATTTACTGTATTTTTTTATTTTATTTTCATGTTGGCACAACATTATTACTCCGGCCAGAGATAATAAATTGGAATAACATGCTTAAGTAAAAATAAAAGATCGGAGTAACCCATTTTGTTTCCCAAAACCTATTTGAATATCAAAATAATTACTCACGAATAAAATGAAGCAAGAAAAATGTGAACAATATCGTATTAGAGACAAAACATCCCGTGCCGTTACGGCACGGGTTAAGATCTAGTTATATATGTAGAATGGACAATAGAGTGAGTACACATATCTCATTAATATCTTCATTATAAAATGATCCTTATATTGCATAACCATTAGGTAAGATAATCATGTTCAATAAGATGAACATCTTGGAGCGCTGAATTAAAGCGTATGGCCCCTAGCTACTGTTATCAAAGTAATGGTCTTCGACTGTCATCATGTAACAACAATAGACAATGGGGTAATGATATTGTACTTGATACTTTTATATGTTTTTTAATTTTTAGCCAGCACCTGATATGGATGCCTTAGGTTAGTAACGTATATGTTTTTTTTTTTTGATATTTCAAGCAAACCTAAAAGCTACAATGTTCAATAAGAAATATATTGTACTCTTTAACACGTTTACATTAGAGAGAAATGGTGGCGTAATTGTTGCATATGAAAGAGATGTTACAAGGTACATTTTGTGATTTGTTCTTTATTTGTGTTGTTTATGTTGTATTCATGTGGTTGTTGCTTTCTTTTACACCAATTGGTAAACCCTTGCTGGAACAACACACCAATTTTCCATAGAAGAATTGTTTTGGAAAAAAATCTATTTGGACACAGGTCCAATGGAGTCCCCTTAGTTATTGAGGTTCTTTATATTGTATAAAAATAGAAGGGTACCTCCGAAATAGGCAAAGGAATAGATTGTTACAGATATAACCAGTCTACTTGATTTTTTTCTTCGTAAAGTTAACTGACTATATGTGTCATCCAGATATATCTTGCTAATTAAATTTATTTCATTATGCCATCAGGGAGGTATAGTCAGAGCACCTAGAGAACTATGGGCCTCTTCTCCATCACCATTTACCATCATATCAACCATAATCTTATATTCTCCGTCGGATGAAACTTGCCGCCGTCAGATCCTGTTAACGGAAGGTTAAATGGTAACAATAATTTAGAACTGATAAATTTTATATTATGATTAATCGGCATTTTAATAAAATGGCAAGAAACTAACAATTTATTAGCATCTGGATACCGATTGGCAGTGTACTACGGGATCGGGTATTCAAGGTACTTTCCCGAATAGGCTATAAAACTATGGTTTTCATAGTTTGGAGATGCTATTCGCAACAAGCTGGAAGGTAATCTATTGGATGTCTCATTTGTAACAAATCTCCTTTAGTAAAACAAGACATTCCAATCAAGAAAGTCTGAACAAAGTTTTAAAGGAAACTTTCAATTTTCAATTGTGATGTCGGTCTTTCTGTATTATCTAACTTGATGAAGATTTTCAATATATGGCTTGACATGTTCCTTGAATCTACTTTTTGACCCTTAGGATGAGAGACTATATTACTTTGGAGGCATGGTACTAATCCAAAATTATGTTTCAATTTCATCAAACCAATGAAATATGTTTGAATAAGAAAATTTTGGGATGACCAAGTTTTTTGTGTTCTTGAACTACTACAGTAATACTCTTAGATGAAAAATCCCATTTACACCCATCAACTGTATTTATTCAAAAACAAAGAAGAAAAGAAAAGTACATAAATGTTGAGGAAGTTGGGAATGAATGGGAAGGGACTGGAACTGATATTTACGTAGAAGTGATTACAAAGATGATTGAAAGTAAAAAAAAAAAATACAATGTAAAAGACATGGATATAATTTTGGAACGAGAAAGAATTAAAATACGCAAAGAAAGTCTTACAGTGTACGAATAAGGGAAGCCAGGCGTAATTTAAAAGCATATAGATTTTGGTTAAAATGACTATAACGAAATTCAAATAAGATTCAAATATTATTTTTCGAATATGGTACTTTAAATATATCTGACACACTAATTTTAATATGGCCTTACGGCCCCGGCTCAACCTCCCCTGTAGACATCACCTAATGTTATTTTCCTCATATTATTTTATTATCCAGGTGTCTAATGAACGAGTCGACTGTATTTAAAGTACCATATTCGACATAAAATGGGCAGGAGACCCTTTTATGGTAAACACCGTGACTCTTTCATAGCCGCGAGTCTTGAATCGGCTTCCCTTTTATGTTTTATCCGTTCGTAAAACCGAATTTTCTTTTGTGATTCTTCTGCTCTCCAAAGTCATTCACTAGACGAAGAAACACATAAGAAATCATGTTTTAAAATTTCAACCCTAATTTCTCCCCTTCTATCTTGGTGTTAATTTGATGTTCGGAAGAAAAAAATTACAAATTTGTTTGTTACAAAAGGAATTTCAACCCTAGATTTGGTTTGTTTCTTAGCTATTTGTTCTCTGAGAACTCTAACCCTACGATGATATTCCTACTCCTCTACCCTCTGCTTCTTCACATGCTAAATAGGGGAATGCACAAAGACCATAAGAACATATTATCACATAGAAAATTGATGAGCTTTCTTCACATGCTTATTGTAGGAAGATGATGTGGTTGTTTTTATATTAATAAATGCTATTTAGGGTATTAATTTGTGACCATAAAGTAAAAACTTGATTTGATTGAATGCTATTTTGGGTATTAATTTGATTTGGATTGTAGAATGGTATCATGGTTTGTTTTGTTCTGTATATTTATAATTTGGTTATAAAGGATGACATATATACAACAACATTCACAGTGTTAGGAAAGACAGCAGAAAAGTAGACGAAATACACCGCCAAAAAATATATGTGGATTACCTGGAATAACCTAACGAGGTAACGACATATTAATATGGACATTTAACTTGAGTATAGATAGATGTACTATGAACAATTTTTCACCATGGGAGAAAAGGCACACAAGGTGATTCAACCGAATCGTATATTGGTAATCTAAGAATACAATATAAAC
This sequence comes from Papaver armeniacum, assembly GCA_023531295.1. NCBI lineage: Eukaryota > Viridiplantae > Streptophyta > Magnoliopsida > Ranunculales > Papaveraceae > Papaver > Papaver armeniacum. Next base: position 19,943 of record JAJJWW010019404.1, read on the forward strand.
AACCAATATGATAATTTTAAGGTCCAAAAAGCAATCAATACAGAAGGCTTTTAGAAGATTCAGACGCTGATACAGAATACCAGGTATCTTTGCAAATATGCATCATTGTTTAAATATAAAGCTCCTATTCTCTAAAGGGTTTGGGTTCTGAAGAAAATGTTACACATACTACCAAAGATAAAGACAAGGAGACATCCAAGAGGGTTTGGAAATGTGTATTAAGAAACAACAAGGAAGCAAAACAGGCAAACACACTAACAAAAGTGATTCGGTGCACACTGAAAACCGATAATGACGATTAGGCAGCCAATGATTATAAAGTAAGATCAATTGATTGATATAAAGTAAAAGGAGAGGTTGAGCCGGGACCATAAGGCCCCGGTGATACCTAGTTAAGAATAATATAAAATCGATATTTTTAACCCGAAGTTATCTTCTATTTTTTCTTCATGTGTGTTAAGTTGGAGGTGTTGATTCAACACCAAAACAAAGAGCTAGTTAAGAAAAGAAGTGGAGTATAAGTTGCAGAGAATAAAAGTTTGGGATAAAAAGAAAAGAAAGTTAACAAAAGAAAGTTGATTTTGTTTAAGTCCTAGAATAAATCAGTGATATAGGAATAGAAAAGAGTTGAATGGAAATCATCATAATGAAGAGAATAAAGATGTTGAGCTATATTGGCGAATGATGATTTTGTTCTTGATGATAATTATGATAGAGATGTTGGAGACTTGAATATAACCAATCTTTTGAATCAAGGTAAACCCTTTAAATTGATCCTAATATGTTTTTAATGTTTGGGTACCTCTTAAATATAGAATATAGTTAGGAATCAATCAAGTAGATAATTGTGATAATCATGATTTTATGTATTTATTGTATTTTCTTTATTTTGATTTGTAGACACCCTATAAGTTGATATAATCATAGTTTATGGTCATGAATCATAGTACATAGATTTAGGATTCATTAGAGACTTAAATTGCTTAGTTTGGAATTGAATTGAGTGAGTTATGATGATTTTGGTGATGAATAGGAAATCTGGAAATTAATGGTTTTTGCGGTGTGATAGCATCTTGATGGACGTTTTTAGGAATGATAGAAACAGAATTAGCTCTGGATCAAAACTATAAATTCGTATAGGAGACTGCCATCTTTGAATAGAACTAATAAGAGTCTCATTTGGGTCTAAATTGAGGATTTTAGAGACCTCCAAACTTTGACCCATGTGCTGAAAACAAGTAGGATTTGTATGAAAAATTGCTTATTTTGGCCAAGTGTAGATGAAGAAGATGGGTGAGTCAGCCGAGTTAGCTTCTGACTCAGATAACTTGATCCGAGTCAGACCTATTTAAGAGTATTTTTGGTGGGCCGGTTTGGTGGACCGTGTCGGTTTGGCCCGTGGGCTAGGGTTAGGGCCAGATTCATTCTTTTGATGTTTTGGACCCCTTATGGTTCGAATTAGCTTTCCGTTCCTTCCACAAAGTTGTAGCATTTTTCGAGGTATTTCCGATGACACCCAATTTGACCATATTTGGATAAGTAGATATCGTTTTATCTCAAAATTACTTATTACTAAGTTATAGAACCATCAATAAAACTAGAACCGTTAGTTATTTGACTTAGCCTATAACTGGAGACTTGTATGAAATTATGTTTTGAACCTTGTATGAGCTTATTGGATAAATTCTTAGAGTTCTTGTATGATTAACAATTAGTCTATATTAACAACGATCGATTCAAAGGATGAACCAGTGGATTGATGAACACAAGGTAGGTTGTTGTGTACCTAGATGTACAACAACACGGTTTCCATCAATAGTAACGGTAACATCTCTGATCTGAAGATCTGAGCCATCTAGTTCAGAAGAACCATCCATGAAATCGATTGAACAATTAATTAGATTAACATTTTCATGAGAGTTTCATTACAGACTCTGAGCTTATAAAGCTCGACTCTACCGAATAGATCCAACGGTTACAATGCCAACACATGGCTAAATCTAACCCATCCCTTACAATTTATAAGGACACCCATTACCCAGTTAATTACTATCAATAAGACTAATATTAAATACTAACACTAAATGGGATAAGGGACACCCTCTTCTCGTCATAGCGGTCATACGATATTCCCCACTCCTTGAAAACATCCTTGTCCTCAAGGATGAGAACCGAGTTGCCACACCCTCTTCTCGTCATAGCGGTCATACGACATTAGGTGGCAACACAGGGTAGTGCAACACAGAAGTCCCCTCAGCAAACTGACCGTGTCTATGTCAGGTTCCCAACAGTAAACATGTGCATAATCTTCACAATTCACAGCTTGCCAAGGCAAGAGCATGAATCTATATGTCTGCAGTTGGAAAATTGATCCTAGAATTCCAGTTTGAGCTAAAATACAAAACTGAAGTAGACCCCATTGGAATACTCTTAACATTTCCCTCATTCCATAAACCAGTAGGAAGCAATCTGAACTTCCAGCGCAAGTAATCCACCCATAGCCATACATAGAGAATCTGAATTACCTTGAGCATGAGTGGAGTTTTCGGAATCCAAATGAGAATTGAAATGGTCCAACTCACACTATAAGCACTTCTGAGATCTGTAGAGTATATTTTGTATTTCCATCTCAAATGGGCCACCCATAGAAGCGTATAACGAGCTCGGTATGCAGTCAAAACAGCTCTCCTTGAAGCATCATTACTATCCATGCATCCAATGTAGTCAGGGATAAGTACAAAAGCAGAATTGGTATGCCATTCACATATCCACTCACTTTGTTCATCAAAATTAGAGGAAGTTTCTTGTATCTGTACAAAATGTGCAGTAAGGATCCACACATAAATGCACGCCAGTACACGAACAAGCTGAGCATTATCATTTGTTATCAAGTCCCACCTCAAGAAAATCCAGGTGCATTTCCACATTAAGATTGCCACAAGTAAGTCGAGTGTAAAATGTATTCGAACAATGAACTCCAACTGTGGATATCCCTTCACTGGTTGATACCCCATATGCCACAGTTGATAGAAGCAAAAACACTCATGTTAAACATGACCCAAAGTCAGAAAAACAACAGAATTGGGATATACCAAGTCAGATTTTTTGAGGATAGTGAGAGATCCATAGATGACATATGCATGTAAGAGATAGTGCAAAAAGAGACCCTTGCTGAAGAACTGGGAACAACTTCTAAAGAACGATAGGAACATCATAAGTGGGTGGTAATAGAATCTGAATTTCCATCTCAAGTATTGTACCCTTACCAACTTGTGGAGAATCCGAATTACCACGAGAAGGGCCTGAATTCCAAGTACTCTTTGAATACTTGAGTGTCCAACTGTCAATCTAACTCTCTTGTGTGGCAGAAACTTCCCAAATACTGCAGATGTAAGCAATCGAGGGCGCTGAAAGGGATTCATTTGCCGAAAATAGCACTGACTGCTAACAATTATGGTAGCTAATTGTCCAACAAGAGATTGAATAATGTCAAAAGATTCTTGTGAAGTGTTATGTGGACCAAGTTGAAGCAAGAATATATCAGCATCACCACGAATTCGTCTCCAGACTACACTGCCCACTAATTTATCAAAGACGAAAATTTCAAACTGCTCAAGCCTTTCTAGCAATACAAAAATGAGCTTGGAGACACCATTTACAACAATCAGATTACGAATCCCAGCTTCACAGAACATACTACTCCGCCAACCAGTTGTGAACAACTTGTATTTCCACCTCAAATACTCAATGCACAACAAAACATTTACAATCTGAAGTCCCATGAGCAAGACCTGAGTTCTCAACCTTCTTACATAATTTTTATTACATGTATAACCATCCCTTGTTAGAGAGAACAAGCCCCAACAGCATCTATAAACGAGAAATGAATATTGAAGGAAGCCAAATTTGTATAAACCAATCATCTTGATGCAAGAATAAGTAGGTGGTTGAGAAAATTCAAGTTGGTAAACATACAAGGGCTGGATTTAAGGCTGCAATTATACTATTTTCTCGAATTGAAAAACTTCTGTAGGTGTCAAAAATAAGCAGTAAAATTTGCAAAATGTGCTCTATTCCTGAGAGATAAAAATGACTTTGTGCAACTTCCAGTACAGGAATTTGTGGTTCAGCTTTATGTTCATTGACACCAACACTATCCTGACTGCCTTCACATTTGCTACCATCCCTAAGAAACACCAAACTTTGATTCCTTATGAGAGTTCCTTCCAGTTGTTGATAAAACCAGTTTGTATCCCAACACACAATTGAAAAACAACCCATATCAATCCAGTTGACATCTCTCATACTCCAAGAACTTCCAAAAAACTATGTATCCCCGCGTCGGAAAGACACCCAGTATCCCATTTTCAGAATACGAAGCACAATGAGCAGTAGGACATATTCTTCATCATTCAAACTAGTACAACAATAATACGCAGAATCATTAACTAAATTCCAGAAGTGAATCTGTTGAGAAGACGTCTTAGTTGCTGGCATATTAGATCTCTCAAGTAGTCAAGAAAAACAAGCACCACATGCAGATGACATCCAAATGGTTAGAGTAGTGTCATATTTAGCCAACAGAGGGGGTAAAATACTAATGTACACTGCGACATATTTATAAACAGAAAACCAAGTGATGTCATTGTCACCATTTTTATCAATATAGTTGTAACACGAAGGAGAACTGTGAAATTCATATACCCATATTTGAATCACTTCAAGCAACGTACAGGTGAATGGTAAGAAAATTTATGCTGCTCTTGACCGGTTTTCAGCCGACACAAATATAATTACACTTTCTTACTACACAAAATATATAATGAAGTAAGGGAAAGAAAGGATCGTTCCCACGAGAGAGGTCTTGGTTGTCAATATGTTATGGTTTCCTATATAAAACACCGAGGATTTTCTGATTGTTATAAAAGTATACTAAAATAAAAGTAAACAATAAAAAGTAAACACGCAAATCAAGGATGAGAAAGTATTGGATAAAGGTTTCATCTTCAATTGTAAACAAGTTTATGAATATATGAATAGAATTCGTATTTAATCTCGCTATCATCAAAAGCCATAGAATACCTTATTGCAAGAATACTCCATAAATTTCAAAGTTCATCAACACACACATTAGAGTCATGCGTATGTGAATTCTACCTAAAGAATAACCTAACGCCTTGCGCTAATCAAGTTCAATTCCTAGGAGCATTAAGTTTCAGAAATAGGCTAATCAATGCAATTGAAATACATTGCACAAACAATTCGAACAAAGGTCAATTTCTACATATGACTACAAGGATGTATCACTACAACCTAGAATCATATCATGCTACTCGTATTCAAGGTTATCGCTTGATGAAAAACCCTAAAATAGCTATAGATATGGATGTGAGTTCAATCAATTCTAGACTTAACTAAACAAACATTCAATCATATTGCAATACATCAATCATGCAATTATTATGACCCGTAGAAATCAAACGATAATATTGAGAGAAAACTAATTCATAAAAGTCATAACTTGGTTGCAAAATCCAACTACATCTTCAACCAATAATAAAAACTTAGTTACTTGTGTTTTTGGAAATCATCATAGAAAGCAAAGAAGAAAACTATCATGTGAAACCCTAGAAAACAAGTAGAAGTCTCCCTCCTGGAGATCTCTTGTTTAGAGAAAAGACTTTTCTATTTATATGTTTCTTCAATTCCAAAAGGATACTCTTTCCAAATTTAGGTCAAATCTTCTCAAAACCCATCTCCAAGTGGTCCACCAAGCCCATGTGTGACATAAGTCTCTGGAAATTTTGGGTCTAAAACTGGTCGTTTGGACGGTTGGCGTCATCGCGGAATCAGGTCATCGCTCACGGAATCCGGCCTTACTGGAAAAATTTGTCTCCGACCACCTGAACCATCGGAAAATATCACCAGCAGGTGCACACTCCCAGCAGCTCATCTCCATATCTCTGCAATTCAAACAATCACAAAATACCATCTAAACCAATTCCTTGTTCTTGCGAAAACGCGCCCAAAAGCGCGACTTGTAGCTCATATGTGCCGCGGCCAACTCTTGCATCCGACTCGAACCCCCTTCATGATTCACTGAAACATTAAGATTCATACTTTAACTTCCGAAATCCGACAACCGGAAGTAGTACTACCGGCTCGCCATTCTTGCTGTATTTTCGCACAATTTCTGCGGCTTTCATTTCATTCTCAAGCCTGTAGTGACAACACAAGGCCTTCCCTGCGAAAACGCCGTATCCTTTGGCTCCACACCTGCATCATTTCAGCTGCTCCATTCACCTGGTTCTTTCTCGGCTGCACATCAATCCCATGGCAACAACACTCGATCCACCATCTCAGTATAACCAACACCATCTCTGAGTTCAAGTCACTGCGTGTTCGCCATCTCTTTCAACCGCTACACTTGTAATTCCCTGCAGCTGTAACTTCATACCAAAACCACCAATTACCACCACCTCGCAAATCACGGCTTCAATGCATTCACCGTCGATTCTTATATCCACTTCGAGATCACTTCCGGCTTAAACCCCAAAAGACCAATGTTAACTCAACACCATCTCCATTCGAGATGCAACCCATGTTTCCATCACCTAAGTACCAGCACCGACTACCACCTCCCATGAACCCATTTTAGCAACAACAAAGATCTTCTGATCACTCCGAGTTTAGTGCAACCCCAGTGCCTTCCAAATCTTCCCATGATAATCACCATCTTCTTTACTCTATTAAACCCTCCTTTCTCGTATCCGCAGCTCAACGGTAGCACCAACCCATGAGCCATTCCTCCCGAACCTTGACTCCATCTCGCTCAGTCACTTCAACCTCTCATGATGCAACACAATTCCAAGTCCCACCAAACAATCACCAGACAAGATTTTCAGCTCACATTCTTTGCTTCTGACCGCATTTGAGGCATCGCTATCATTCCCTGCCAATCCCTGGAAACATCACACTTCTCCAGCTGAACTGCAACCAACATCTGCACCTCCATCAACACCAGATCCCCTTTGTACTCTCCATCGGATCCCATCACAGTATACACTCCCATCTCTGACTCAATTCCAGCTTCTAAATCTGACCGCAATACAAAGCACCGCTCCTTTGCCTGGTTGTGATTGAAGTTGAATTGGTCAGTCAGATCTTTCAACAAACACCGTGTGCGTCAGAGACTGGTAGCTCCGTTTCAAGCTTGCTGGGTGACTCTTAGAGTCATTGCTCCTTCCCTGCATTGTATTTCACATTCAACAAAAGACCCATTCATTCAATATACTCCAATCTTCATCTTTCACGACTAAGATCAATGGCAGAAAACTCGTATTTTCCCAGCTTCAAACTTCGTCAAAATCATCACAGAATCGAACCCAACTCTGTTTAGAACTTGTACCCAATCTTCCGTTGACTACGCTTCTGCAATCCGAGTTCGAATGTATCAGAGCCATGGGTTATGCCGGCATGAAGGACTTGGTGCAAAATCGGTCTTCCTTCCTTGGTTCAGTGACCTAGACATGAGAAAGAAGAACTGATCGTGAAATGGTCTTGTAGATAAAGCTGGTGGCGCCCTTAGCAAAGAACATTGTCTCGCCTTTATGAATCTGTCAGCAGGTTGCCCCTTATCATGTGGCTGGGCTCCCATTAGTATTAGCCGATGAAATGGTAGGTTTACCATTCGAGTTCTTCTTTTGCCCATAACTTCTTCATACGAGCTCCGAATGACTCCGTTCTTTCGCCATTATCTTCATCTTCTCGTCCTCTACACAATGAAAAGTAGAAATCTTGTATTTGAACGAGTTCCAATAGGTCTTTTTGCTCCAAATGACTCCATTGCACCTAATAAACTCAAAAGCACACATAAGATACATAATTCACAAGAAACTCGCAAAGAAAGCATAAATACTAGATATTAAATACGGTGTATTCTACACCTATCATCTCTCCACATCACAACCATTGGAAACCCCAACTGACAAGCCATTTCTGAAAATGCGAGGGTACCCAAATATACCTCAAGCTAAAACTTTTCCTACCTATAAGTCATTTCTCCGAAAGTGATTTTCTATGGACTGAGTCGAGACAATGCAACTAATCGGTTCACATTTCGTGTGATCGTCTATGGATACGAGATCGAGACAATACAACAACGAAGTATTTCTACTTGATACAAAGGTTCTGTAACACCCCGTGTTTTTAGCATGGAGCATGCTAAAAGATGCGTCATTTGCTTGTGATGAAGCTTCATCCAAAGCTTCCTTTGCATGGTGAGATGTATTTGGCCCAGGCCATATCAGTGCCAAGTAAGGCACATCGCATATGCATATTGGCTAAGGCCAATATGGCATTGGTTGGAAGCTACATTGGGCAAGAGCCAATCTTGCATCAAATGATGCATTAGGTCAGTTGGGTAGATGACCTTGAAAATGTAAAGCCAACATGGATGGACATCGGGTTGGCAGTGGACAACCAACATGGCTGGACATCGGGTTGGTAATGTACAACCATCACGGCTGGACATTGGTGTGGCATATGGGCCAAAGTCGGAAATACAACCATCACGGCCCTTCATCGGGTTTGGCTCGGGAAATGTTCGACCATCACGGACGGACAGTGGAAGCGGCATGTGAGCGAGGCGAATGTACATCCATCTTGGCCAGTCATTGAAAGCCATGGCAACGGCCATAAATAGTAAACGGGAGTTGATGAAAGATTTTGGTCCCCCAAATTGAGTTCTAAAAATTTCAAATAAACATATATAGGGAGGGGTAGTTGGTTGAAGGTGCATATGCGGACTATGTACCAAGTAAGCTTCATAGCTTGGCCGAGGAACGGTATGAATGATGCCCATGCCTCATTCTTAGTCGCACAGCCTTACGAATGGAGCATATGATGTTGAGGCATCACTATGCCATTCCACGGGCTCGATGATGCATCACTTGGATGTATTTGACGGAACGACCTATACGGACTAGGCCATTACCATTGTTACTTGGCCACGGCCTAGCAAACGAGTTGGAATAAGTTGCTTGTCCCTTCGTGGATGAACTACGATCACGCTTGATCCCTTTAGAGTAGGGAATGGTACGTAGACAGCCGCAATGAGTTGCAGCATTGCCGGTCCAGCACGTTGGCCCCTCATATCATCTAAGCTCGGTAGCTCGACGCAAGAGATGATTGTGGCCAGACTTGATGAGGCTTAGTTGCATGCCAGTAAGTGGATGCTCATACTTCCTATCAAGTTATAAAGAGTTGGTAAGCTAGGTAACTTAGGAAATGGAAAGGGCTTGGTGCGGCCTACGCCAAAGTCCAAGGCTTATGCCCGGAAAAGACACGACAATATGACGGTTGCTCAGCTAGATAGGAAATTCAGTGATGAATTCCCTACGTAAAGGCAAAGCTAGAGATGCATGAAAAATACATTGGCATTGGCCTTATGGCCTTTTACCCTTTTGTGGGACAAGGGTAAGTTGGAACGGTGTGGAAGCTAAGTTAGCTACGTCATGCTCCACGAGCATGCTTGCAAGGGAAAATGGACGTGCATTTTCCTAGCCCTAAGGCTCGGATCGTAGCTTTATCATGGCGCATCGGGGGAGTTACGGCCTGCGGGGCAATGCGCCAAAGGCGTAATTTTCCGGTCCGTCACAGTTGGTATCAGAGCAAGTTCCGAGATAACTCTTGGATTGTGTGGAGTGGACTTGTCCAAAAGTATTTTCCTTAACGAAAAACTTAAAGTTGGAGAGTAGACCAACTTCTTCGCGGAAAGAGTTTGTAGCTATTTGGGCCGGTTACTTTGCAAATCGAGTTGAGCTTGTATAAGTCTTTGTGAGTTTGCCCGGGCCTCTCGTGGCACCCCGCTTATGAGCATTCGGAAGGCCGTGCAGGATGGTGGGTAGACAATGGGACCCGATCATCCCCACACGTTGGCACTAGTCAAGGGTGTGCGTTGTCAGGCCCGTCTAGCATCCCACTTACGAGTGGCAACCCGGTAAATCCGTCAGGGACGGTGGCTTGCATCCAACTGCACTGGCATTAGAGATTGGTCCTCACAGTGTTGTATTGAGTTTTTCCTTGTCATTTCGATGACATCTTTCAACTTGTAAACCTTAAGGATTCCTGGGTGGTAGTATGGGATGTTATCTAGGATACCTTATCGAGATATCCTCTTGGCACTGGCCAATTGCGATTCTTGGTTTTGTTGTGGGCACTTTTTGGATTCTTGGGCAGGTGTTATGGGACATGTGCTCAGAAGGTTTAAATTGTTGTTCATGACAACTTGAAGAAACTCGTGATTTTTGAGCATCTGGTATGAGACTTTTTCTCAGGAAATCCAACTCGAAGAGATTGTCCACAATAGTTTTGGTTTTGAATTTCAGGGACAAAATTCTTTGAAGGGTGTGATAATGTAACACCCCGTGTTTTTAGCATGGCGCATGCTAAAAGATGCGCCATTTGCTTATGATGAAGCTTTATCCAAAGCTTCCTTTGCATGGTGAGATGTATTTGGCCCTGGGCCATATCTGGTGCCAAGTAAGGCACATCGCATATGCATATTGGCTAAGGCCAATATGGCATTGGTTGGAAACTAAATTGGCCAAGAGCCAATCTTGCATTAAATGATGCATTAGGTCAGTTGGGTAGATGACCTTGAAAATATACAGCCAACATGGTTGGACATCGAGTTGGATATGTACATCCAACATGGCTGGACATCGGGTTGGCAGTGGACAGCCAATGTGGCAGAAGATCGGGTTGGTAATGTACAACCATCACGGCTGGACATTGGTGTGGCCTATGGGCCAAAGTCGGAAATACATCCATCACGGCCCTTCATCGGGTTTGACTCGGGAAATGTTCAGCCATCCTGGACGGACAGTGGAACGGCATGTGACCAGGCGAATGTACATCCATCTTGGTCGGTCATTTAGAAATCCATGGAAACGGCCATGAATAGTAAACGGGGAGTTGCTTAAAGATTTTTGGTCCCCCAAATTGAAATCTAAAAATGTCAAATTAACATATATAGGGAAGGGTAGTTGGTTGAAGGTGCATATGCGGACTATGTACCAAGTAAGCTTCATAGCTTGTAGGAACGGTATGAATGATGTTCGAGGCCTCATTCTTAGTCACGCAGCCTTACGAATGGAGCATATGATGCTGAGGCATCACTATGCCATTCCACGGACTCGATGATGCATCACTTGGATGTATTTGATGGAACGGCCTATATGGACTAGGCCATTACCACTGTTGCTTGGCCACGGCCTAGCAAACGAGTTGGAATAAGTTGCTTGTCCCTTCGTGGATGAACTACGGTCTGTGCTTGATCCCTTTAGAGTAGGGAAGGGTACGTAGGCAGCCGCAATGAGTTGCAGCATTTCCGGTCCAGCATGTTGGCCCCTCATATCATCTAAGCTCGGTAGCTCGACGCAAGAGATGATTGTGGCCAGATTTGATAAGGCTTAGTTGCATGCCAGTAAGTGGGTTCTCATACTTCCTATCAAGTTATAAAGAGTTGGTAAGCGAGGTAACGTAGGAAATGGCAAGGGCTTGGTGCGTCCTACGCCAAATTCCAAGGCTTATGCCTGGACAAGACACGACAATATGACGGTTGCTCAGCTAGCTAGGAAATTCAGTGATGAATTCCCTATGTAAAGGAAAAGCCAGAGATGCATGAAAAATGCGTTGGCATTGGACTTATGGCCTTAAACCCTTTTGCGGGACAAGGGTAAGTTGGAACCGTGTGGAAGCTAAGTTAGTTGCGTCATGCTCCACAAGCATGCTTGCAAGGGCAAATGGACGTGCATTTGCATAGCCCTAAGGCCCGGATCGTAGCTTCATCATGGCGCATCGGGGGAGTTACGGCCTGCGGGGCAATGCGCCAAAGGCGTAATTTTCCGGTTCGTCACAGGTTCGGACTTAACCAAACAAAATAGGATTGCTTATCAAGTAAATAGGAATTAACGTTTGTGTGATTTACTTTATAATTATAATAAAACAATTATAATGCGGAAAATAAAAGCAAATGACACAACAAGATTTTGTTAACGAGGAAACCGCAAATGCTGAAAAACCCCGGGACCTTGTCCAGAATTGAATACTCTCAGGATTAAGCCACTACACAAAATTACATCTAACTTCGTATAGTTGAGACCAAGTAACTAACCGTATAGTTCACTTAGTTCTGTTTGTATTCGCACGCCTCCGACTTGTGAATAAGTCACGTACTTGGAACAATTCCTTTGGTTCGTATTCCAAACAGTAAAGGAATAACAAATCTGTTTGGTATCAACTCTATTCAACCAAGTGATATGAGTCGGACAAAGGCTCTTCTGTTTATCTTAACATAAACTCCTTCGTCGGGTCCTTAGATCTATCTTATGTTTAATCACCCAAAGGTAATCGTTTAAGATTAAGCCAATCAATACCTTTAATCACAAGGAAACTTATTGATGCCGATCTACTCAATTAATCAATCCAATCTACCACAAGGATAAACCGATTATAAATTGGATCCTCTTTTACCAAAACAAGTATTGTGCACACCAAAGATTATAAAACCCAAGTCAGATCTTCAATATCTTCTTAAGTCTTCAATAAAAACCTGCATACAATCACTTGAATCTCTTGTGATCAATCACGCACAGAACGAAGTCTGTTAACAATGGATTATCAGAAGATCATCTTTAGAACTAACAACAGTCTAAAGATCTCTGTCGAAACTCTGAACTAGTTTGAGTGAATCTTATATCAGAAGAGAATATTCTAAAGAATAAACAAACTAGGTGCAATCAGATTTCAACCACCGTTAGTCAATTAAATCAATCAAAAACAAAGATAAACCGCAATTTTCTAGTTTCCCACCAACAGGTCGCGCTAGAGCTTCTCAATCCCAAAGAAGACTTTAAATTGAGCGTCCGTAAGAGATCTCGCCTAATTAGGTTACTCTCCTCTCCGTAGGCGGCTACACCAGTAACAACAACAAAAGATAAATTTGTTGTTATGAAGGATTAGTTTGCTAGAAAGGCAAACTTCGTGTATTTATAGACAAGGAAGTTTGGACACCTAGGAATTTCCAAAACCGAAAATATTCTCAAGATATTCATTAAAAGCACGTGATTCGGTTTTCATAATTCCTGGAAATGCTCTGTCCAAAAATAACGATCGAAATCTCTCGGAAAATCTAATTAGTAAATGCACATTACTAATTCTGTAATTTCCTCACAACATGAAATTAATAACCTTAATTAAAAGATTCTTAACTTACTTATGTTTCGATCCTGGGTTTCTCTTCCCTTAGCCGTTAAGGAATATATTTGAACAATTATAGAAATAAACATTCATAGCACGTGTTCAAAGTTTGTCGACATCTTAACTTTGTAAATTCTCTTTCACACTTACAACCTTGAAACCGATTTGCCACACTTCCAAACAAGTTTAGAATTGGTTCATCCAAGAACTATGTGATTGATCAAACCAACATTCAATCACAATCATTAGTTTACGGTTCTACCAAAACAAGTTTCGTTTCTACCTTCATGTGAGTACTCTGCATAGTCACACTAGCTTCCCAAAAGTTCGGTTGACTAGGTACTAGGATCGGTTCCCCACATATATATGGTATCTAACTTATATATGTTGCACATGTCCATAGGATCGGTTCCCCTTTCTGCTAAAAACCTTGCTGCACCCCATACAAGGATCGGTTCTCTTTGATGTACTGCACCCCTTACTAGGATCAGTTCCCTTTCCCTTACAATGATCGGTTCCCCTTCCCTTACAAGGTCAGACATACAAAATCCGATCATACCATAGGTGATTACTTAAGATCGGTTTTACTAATAAAAGTTATACCAATACATAAGTCAGGCCTTTGTGAACAGTTATACCAAGAACACAACAAGTTGTGAGCAGTTATACTCTATCACACATATTAGTTGTTCATAAGATATGCAATGAATAAAAAACCAATAACACATGGCAATTTCCTTTTCGGTTCACAAATAAGTTTATGAACTTACTTCCTTAGAACGCATGTGAACATTGTTCCCTAGGATGAAATCCTCACCTCATACCCATACATAATCATAATAGCATTCAAATGATTATGACGATGTCTTATCTACAAAGTTTAATGGTTAAGCAATAAACCTCGTATTGTATTCCTTAATACTATGTCTATCTAGAGTTCAAATATGCTTCGCAGTTATGTTTTCAATATGCACGACTTGAAAGATGCGTTAGGAATGAAACAGTTCAAGTCAAATATCACTAACCTCAAGTGGAAGGATGATTGTTGTTGTTGTAGCTCCTTGCTTCTTCACATCTTCAAGTCTTTGCAATACTTGTAATGTCTCATATCCTAATACTTTCAAGCTAACCTATACGAAGTTTAACTCTAGTACATAATCAAGCGACTCTTAACATGAGTTTTGATTCACTAAAATATGACAACCAAACTTGACATACCAACGCTTGGTGGGTTCAACCGAGTCATGCTCTAACAATTTCAATCGCAACTACTCTAGCCAATAAGAGGAACAAAAATCTACCTCTCCCAATCATTTTAACAAACATCTTCTGCTCACCATTAATTTCGACAGAATTAACACATATAAGAGTAATCAAATTTATAAACCTCGATTCTGATTCACACCCCAAACTAAGAAGCAATTTAAAAATCACTTTACCAGTACATTTGCCTCAATCGAATAACAAGCGAGAATCATCAAGTTTAAAGTAAAAACAATCCATACCTAGAAATTTGCTGAGGACTTCAATAACATCAGTGTTTACCATTTTCTCATACTGAGAATTCTCAGCAACAAACAAATTATTCTTCTCATGAAAGAAATATTGGGGAATTAACCCTAAATTGAGAGAAGAAAGCAACTCTAAAGCAGAAGAATCATCGATGTCAATGACAGGGGTAGGAATTGAATTGACTGCGGCAGTGGTTGAATCTTCTTTTTCTTCAACGAAAAATGATGGAGTCAACTCATCACAATCATCAATCAATTCTTCGGCTACAACCATCTATTCAATCTTTATTTATTTTGTAACCTTAGCTTCTTCCACCGTTGAAGATTCATGACCCAATTTAGGTACCAAATCTACAATGGAAACCTCTTCCTCCTTCTTCGTAGCTCTCGTAATCCAAGCTTTATTAACGAATTGTTCTTCGAATGGTAGTACCTGAATGGATTCCCAACTGACCCTGGCGAACGAGATTTCATTCTGTAATCTATAAAGATGATAATTTCCACTCGGGGAATATACCCCGTTGAACAAACTTCTATATTGTGTCTGCAGATCAAGGAAATGGTTATAGGCTTCATTTTTTGCCCTAACTCTATACCAATAATCCCTGGATCGAAAAGATTCTGATACCAAATATTGTGTACCTGGATGTACAACAACATGGTTTCCATCAATAGTAACGGTAACATCTCTGATCCGAAGATCTGAGCCATGTAGTTCAGAAGAACCAGCCATGAAATCGAATGAACAATTAATTAGATTAATATTTTCATGAGAGTTTCATTACAGACTCTGAGCTTATAAGGCTCGACTCTACTGAATAGATCCAACAGTTACAATGCCAACACATGGCTAAATCTAACCTATCCCCTACAATTGATAAGGACATCCATTACCCAGTTAATTATTACCAATAAGACTAATACTAAATATTAACATTGAATGGGATAAGGGACACCCTATTCATACGACATAGGCGTGGCTTGTCATCAAACTAGGTGGGAACTCTTGTAACCTTCTTGTAATCATTAAGTTTACTTTCAACCTACGAGCATGATGTGTCTTTCTTATCTGTGGGCTTATTTGTGTAATTCTTTATCTGTGAACATGATGATTGCTATGAATATGTTTGTGTTATATGCGTTGTATGATTTTCCCTGCTAGGAGTGTCTGTGGTTTCCCCATAGCTTCTGGTTAAGTCAAGTAGGCCAGCATCCCCCTGGTTGTATATTATTTTAGTAGGCTGGCATCCCCCCAGTTGTATATTATTTAGTAGGTCGGCATCCCCCGATTGATTATTATTATTTTATAGTAAATTTATTCAGTAGGCCGGCATCCCCCCGGATGTATATTATTACCTTATTTAGTAGGCTGACATCCCCCCAGTTTTATATTATTTAGTATGACGGCATCCCCTGTTTTGATATTAAGTATTATATTAAATTAGGAAAATCACTCGTGTGCATATTCTGAATCATAGTTTGTATGGGCACTCTGTGTGGATGATGTTATTCTTACTGATTGGGGTTGTTCTGGAGTCGTTTTCTCCAATGAGTAAGGCGAGGTTAGAGTAACATTTGTTTCATGATGCATGATTTGCTGAATGTTTAGATTCATTACTCTTTATTTCTTTCAGTTATTGCTATTCTTTTAGAACTGTGAGTATGTTAGTGATTACATGAAAGTTATTTTGTTTCCATTGGGCACCCCTTTGGGATGATGTGCTCACTCGTTCCCACTTCAGTTTCAGTTCTCAGAAGAAATGGAGAGCTCGAAGATATTGGTTTCCGTAGCCTAGAGCTTTATCGAATCTAGTGTTGTTATGTATCTTTTATCACATGTACTCTTTCTTTATTTTGTAAACAACACCTTAGTATATACATATTACTTGAGAGACTTTCAGTTATGCAATATCAGAGAGTTGGGTTGTTATTAGCTCTTTATGTGATTACAATTCTTAAATTCGATAATCTAAAATTTGATGCTTCATTAGGCCGTAATCCTATCAGCTAAGCAGGTGATTAGGTTGGGGCGTCACATATGTCTAGCCCATAATATAAGATTTTAGTTAAAGATAGTACTTTTTGGATTGTCTTTATATTTTCTAACTTTCGGCATGACGGAACTAATGAAATTCTTTTTCTCACGCGATGTTCGAGCATTTTTGATATAAGAACATCACAACCAAGTATAGAGCATATGGATAATTGTGATGATATTTGCTAAAACACTTAGGCCTATTCCTACGCACAAGGTTAAAAAAAACCTGTTTGACATACCAGATGGCATGGCAAATGAGTTGCGCCACTATGGGAGAACAACTGAGCGATAAAGTTACTATCGACAGTTATTATTTGCAGCGCTGACTATATTATGAATATCGATGGCATCGTTGTCTTAATCACTCGTTCATTACAATATCGCTCGTTGGACACTATATTGATCAACGACTATTTTTTAACGACTATTCCCCCTGCCTAGTTCCTATATATACGCCCATGTATTTCTTCAAATTACTCACACGTACTTCTACATATATTTTACCAGTTTCTTCATTTGTATTCTCAATTTCAAATTTCATAATCATCAATGACGTGATCCAATGAAGAAAGGAATGTTATTCTGAATCGGTTAAGATTATAACAAGAAATGCATCAATGGAGGTTGTAATAACTTGGTGATGAGGAAGCTGAAGATAAAAAACTAATTGACATTCTGATGCTCATACATTCGGGACAAATACCTAGATATCCAGAGCCAAAAGAAGTATTCTCAAGAAGATATACATATCGAGGGAGGGAATTTTACCACCAGAAGCTGATGCACGATTATTTTCTTCCCAATTGTGTGTACTCTGATCAAGATTTCCAACGTCGATTCTGCATGCCTCGGCACTTGGTGAAAAAGATTATTGATGAGCTTTGTTGATTAAAAGCTCAATTTAATTATCAGCTTGATGCAATAAATATTAGAGGTCATAGTCCTGGACAAAAAGTTACTTCGGCTCTATGGATTCTAGGTTATGGCAAACCAGCGGATGCGAATAATGAACTTCATTCACTTATCTTTCATTGTTTTGCGAAGTAATAGAAGTAATAATTAATCATTTTGGTCCTACATATTTACAAAAACCAACAAAGAAAGATTTTATACAAATATTAAGGGAGAATGAGGACAGGGAATTCTCAGGAATGCTAGGTATATTCTTGACTGTATGCATTGGCTGTGGAAGGGATGCCATGTTAATTGGGACGGTCAATATAAGGGTCATTACGCTAAACTAACCATCATCTTTGAAGTTGTAGCTTCTTATAATTGTTGGATATGGCACGCTTTTTTTGGTCTTTCGGGTTCACAAAATGATATTAATGTTTTGCAAAAATCATCTCTGTTTAAATATCTAAAGTATGGTATTTGTCGCGAAGTCCGTTTCACAATCAACGACCATCAATACACTCATGGGTAATATCTTGCGGATGGTATCAATTCAAAATGGTCAACCTTGGTTCAATGTTACCGTCATCCCCCTGCCGGCGCATCATATCGACATTTTAATGAACGCCAAATGGCGCTGAGAAAGGATGTGGAACGGGATTTTGGAATTTTGAAGAGAAAGTCCTATCATTTGTGGGCCATATCGTGGTTTAAATCCTCATGAAATGCACAAAACTATGTTTACTTGCATAATTCTACATAACATGGTAATTCAGGAAACCCGTCGTGATAAGGAGTGGACTAACTATGACGATAAAGATGTGAGACCTGAAATTCAACCACAAAGAGGCGTGCCTGCAAGAAACTATGGGCAAATGACTAATTAAATTCCGTTATAGAATCTGTATAACAGTTTAAGAGAAGATCTGAGAGTGAATCTTTGGGCAGAGTATGGAAGAGTCGGTGGGTGTAATTATTAAGTTTAATTTTATGTATTAGTTTAAACATTTAATTTTTAATTTGTTTGTAGTTTGGTTATTCAATATTAAGTCAATTAATGAGTAAAACTTATTAAGTAGATTGTAACTACATTTCAATTTAAGAAACTTTTCATTTCAAATTAATATTAATATTAAGTAGAATGTAAGAACATCTTAATTTAAAATTCAACATTCTAAATTAACTAAAATTAATACATCAATTATCTAGAGGTACTAGTACATCAAACTCATCATCGAACTCATCATCCTCATCCTCATCATCATCACCGTCTTGGTTGTTATTAAACCCAGCTTGTTGTTCAATCTATGCTTGAAGGCCGTCAAATTCAATTTTCCATACATGTTTTTGCTGGGGGTTCATAATTGAAGTGTCAGCTTGAAGAATGTGATGCTTGTCATAGTCATTCAAAAAAAATTCTTGAGAAAGACGACTTTTTTTAGTCTCCTTGTTTTGAAATTTCTTGTCAGCCGCTCTTTGCTTCATTGGAGCTTCTCGACGGTCTTCTGATGTTCCATAAACTCCATCATGTTAAATCCATTGTAGCTTCCTCCTTCTTGAGCTAATTTTCTAGCTAGTCTTGCATTGTTTCTCCCTAGTAATTTTCTCTTACCATCATAGAGAACTAAGTTGGAATTTTGGTTTGTCGGGTTATCTTGTGAAGAATTTGGATTTGATGGACCTGCTGAAAATGGTGAAGAATTTGGTGTTGAGTGAGAAGAATTATATGGTTACCTTTCGGGTACTTGTCGATTAGCTGCTAACACGTCCGGATTATATATGTTCAACACTTTCAAAATACGATAACAACTTTCTAATTGGAAAATTTTGCCATTTTTACGTTGTCATTCTGTACGAACCTCTCTTTCAACATCATCATCCAAGGAACCACTCTCTCGGCCTCTCTTGGCTTGCATTATCAAAGCAACATAAGAGGCGACTTCCTTATTGATCGTAATGAAGCGTTTTGCCAACCCACTCTAATCACTATCATTAATGTTCATGGTTTTCTCTTGATATCTAAAAAATATGCTTTCTCACATGGTGTTACCATGTTGTTGAGCACAATCGATACAATTTTGGGTAAAATGAACATAGTTACGTGAAAAGACGAGGGTACCCAAATGCACCACAATCTTTAATTTATCCACCTATAAGTCCTCTTGCTGAAAGTGATTGTCTATGGACAAAGTCGAGACAATACAAAGTATTCACACTTTGTGTGATTGTCTATGGATACGAGATCGAGAAAATACAACAACCAAAGTGTGATTACTTGATAATAGGTTCGGACTTAACCAAACTCTATAGGATCACTATCGAGTAATACGGAGTTAACGTTTGTGTATTTTACTTTTAATCATAATAAAATAATTATAATTGCGGAAATAGAAAAGTAAAAGACACAACAAGATTTTGTTAACGAGGAAACCGCAAATACAGAAAAAACCCCGGGACCTAGTTCAGAATTGAATACTCTCAGAATTAAGCCGCTATACAAAATCTAACAAACTTCGTATAGTTGAGACCAAGCAACTAAACCTATAGTTCACCTAGTTTCTTCAGTATCCCTGCGCTTCTGACATTCAATAAGTGCACGCACTGGAACAATTCCTTTGGATCATATTCTAAACAGTAAAGGAACAACAAATCTGTTTGGTAACAACTCTCTTGATTCTTTTAGATGAAGATATCTCGAGTCATAAGCAAAGGCTCTTTTGTTTAACCAATAAACTCCTTTGCCTGGTCAGATCAATCTATCCAACAACTACGGAAGTAGCAGAGTTTAGATTTGCAATCAATCAATATAGAATCAAACAAGAAACTATAAGGTGATGCCGATCTTACACAACTAATCAATTGAATAAATCTGATTCTAGTTGGATCCCAGCCAATCAAGGTTTGTGCACACCCAAAGATATAGAAACCAAATCAGAAATCTTCTTTGTCTTCAAATCTTTTTTAATCTTCAATAAACACCTGCACAACACCACTTGAATCTCTTGTGATCAATCACACACAGAACGAAGTCTGTTAACAATGGATTATCACAAGACGTCTTCAGATCTACAAACAGTTCTAAAGATCTCGTCGACACTTCGATCTAGTTTGAGTGAATCTTATATCAGAAAAGAAGATTCTCAAGAATAAACAAACTA
Organism: Papaver armeniacum; assembly: GCA_023531295.1. NCBI lineage: Eukaryota > Viridiplantae > Streptophyta > Magnoliopsida > Ranunculales > Papaveraceae > Papaver > Papaver armeniacum. The sequence continues at coordinate 40,807 of JAJJWW010019404.1, forward strand.
GGTGCAATCAAAGTTCAACAATTATTAATCAATCAAATCAATCGAAAACTAAAATAAACTGCAATTATCCAGTTTCCCACCAACGGTACTCGTAGATCGCTTCTTGATTCCAAAAAAGTCTTTAAACGAGCGGTCGCAAGAGATTTCTCCTAATTAGGGTAATTTCCTCTCCATATAGACGGCTCCACCAGAAACAACAAAAAGATGAAGTTTGCCTGGCTCTTAGGATAGTTTGCTCGAGATGCAAAGTTGGGCATTTATAGACCAAGGATGTTTGGACACCAAGGAATTTCCAAAATCGAATTATTCTTAAGATATGCAATAAATGCCCAAATCAGTTTTCATAATTCCTGGAAATGCTTTGTCCAATATTTCCGAAATCTCACTAGAAAATCTCCAATTTGTAAATGCACATTACCAATTTTTATTTTCTAGAGATATGCATTTAATTGCTGGTAATTAAAAGCATATAGAATTAATAACCTAAATTAAAATATTCTTAATTTATTTCGGTCCGGGATCTCCTTGAGTTATTAACGAATATCTTTGAACAATAAAAGATAAGAGTTATTGAACATGTTCAAAGTATGTTGAAATCTTTTTCTTTGTAAATCCTTTTTCATATTTACAATCTTGGAATCGATTATACCACACTTCCAAACAAGTTTGGAATTGGTTCATTTGTATTCCAAGAACAACTATGTGATTGATCAAATATCAAATCACTAATCATAAGTTTACGGTTCTACCAAACACAAGGATCGGTTCTACCTTAATATGGTTACTGGGACAGGTTACATTAGTTACCAGGATCAGTTACATCAATTACTAGGACCGGTTACCATATTCACATGGTATTACTTGTGATCGGTTACACAAGTCACTAGGATCGGTTACACCAATTACCAGGATCGGTTACACCAAAAACTAGGACCGGCTACGCCAATTACAAGGATCGATTACACAACTCTTTTGTGATCGATCATACCAATTACTAGGATCGGTTACACCAATTACAAATATCGATCATACCATCTTAGGTGATTACTTAGGATCGGTTACACAAATAAAAGTCATACCAATACATAAGTCAGGCATTGTGATTAGTTTTACCAAGATACATAACAAGTTATGATAGGTTCTACTAACTCACACATATTGGTAATACAATAAGCCTAGCGATTTACCTTTCGATTCATAAAACAAGTTCATGAATGTACTTCCTTTAAAAAAATTTAGACATTGTTTCCTATGATGAAATCTTTACCTTTACCTATACACATAATCACAATAGCATTCATACGATTATGTCGATGTCTTATATACTAAGTTCAAAAGATAAGCATTATACTTCGTATTCTAATTCCTTAACACTATGATCATGTGATCATGTCTCACTACTAGAGTATAATTATTCACAGCTTCGCAGTTATGTTTTCAATATAGCACGACTTGAAAGAAACGTTAAGAATGACACAATTAAAGTCAAAATATTAGTAACCTCAAGAGGAATGATGATGTCGTCGTTGTAGCTTGTTACTTCTTCACATTCTTCAAGTCTTCGAGTAATACTTATATGTATCATAATCCTAATCTTTCTAGTCTAACCTATACGAAGTAGTCTCTAGTTACATAATCAAGCGACTCTTTAATTTGAGTTTTGATTTACTAAAATATGACAACCAAACTTGACATACCAACGCTTGGTGGGTTCAACCGAGCTATGCTATAACATTACGACAAATACATTCATCTTTAGTGATGTTGAATTTTTGCACCCCAAACTTTGACCTTTTTACCTTTACCATTGCCTTGACTTTGAGATTGTGAATCCATATTACAAGAAATTAAAGAGTGTAGAGAAGGTGTGATTAGTTAATCTTGTTTTAGATTAGAAGAAGAATGAGAGATTGAGAAATTCTAGAGAGATTTATAAATTTCTGGTGTGAGTGGAAATGAATTTGAACTTGGGTATTTATAGAGCGGGAATTTCTAGTCGTTGGATGAGGAACTGCCTAGCGATGATCTAATCAGCGAGCGACAACATGACTAGCACTGGCGCTATAATGACCAGCGAGCGATATTAAGACCATATAGCGATGGGAATTCTATCGCCCGTTGGAAACTCCATCATGTATGCCTATGTGGTATATTTTACACAATAGCACATACATTTACCACTTTGACATACCCATAGTGGGTGCAAAGGTGGCAAATTTTAATGTTTGACATGTGCATAAGAAAAGGCCTTAATAAGAAGAAAAAAAAACTTGTCTAAATATTAAGTGAATGATTTATATGTCGTTCATATATTTTCCAATGATTGGTTGTGATGTTACTGGATCAGAAAATATTTTTCCCAACTGACCTTTGTTCTTTACTTATTACTCACTAAGAAAAAATCAATTTTTATGGTCAATTAGTTGATTGAATATCTACGGGAAGTATCTCTTAGTAGAGTGTGAGACAATAAGTCGTGAAAATATTTTTCTGGTTAATTTGAAAACCTAATTAAATTTAGTTAAATTTAAATAATAACTTATTTGTTAATATTTTCTCTTAAATTTGATGTCTCTTGAAGGTGTCCGTTAGTGATGAACAAACATTTCAATGAGAAGCAAACCCCTTACAAATGGTAGTGTTTGTTTCACTGTAAATTATATCAAACTTATTATTTTCATTTCTTCTAATTGTATCGTCAGAAACCTTAAACAGTGTGTTCATGATTGAGTCAAGGAGGTACAATCGTTGAATTCGATTTTGGTATTAGGGCTTCATTAAATCTCAAAGGCATAATTTGTCGACCTGTTATACTCGCCATTTATTTGAAAAAGGTCGAATTATTGTCTAAAAGAATCTTGAAGTTAGAGATACACCGATTCTATGTGTGTTCTCCATTCTCTAGTTTATCCCCAACTTGATTATTGTCTAAAAGAATTGAAAGATCTTTGAAACCAGGAATACACCAATTCTCTGTGTATTTTTCATCCTCTAGTTTAACCCAACTTAATTATTGTCTAAAAATATAGAAAAATCCTTGAAGTCGAGAATACACCAAACTCCTCTGGTTTAGACCAAACTTTGAACATGATTTTTTTTTTTTTTTTTTGAAGCATGAACTTTGAACATGATGATCATATGAACATTGGTCGTTTAGTTGATGGAGTGATTTGTCTGGTTAATTCCGTTAACGAACGAGACCTCAGCCTACTAACTAGCTATGGGGAGGATTCCCTCCGCGTCCAGCTTCTTAGAGGGACTATGGCTGTTTAGGCCACGAAAGTTTGGGGAAATAACAGGTCTCTGATGCCCTTAGATGTTCTGGGCAACACGCACGCTACACTGATGTATTCAAGGAGTATATAGCCTTGGACGACAGACCAGGGTAATCTTCGGAAATTTCATCGTGATAGGGATAGATCATTGTACCGGTAATCCGATAAACAAAACCAGACTAGATTACACAACGTTGTTGAGCGTTAAGGCCGTTGTTCTGGAGCATCTGACGTTATGCCCATATGGGTGGCTTGGTATATGCTTGGGTTTGTTCATGTGTATGCCCTCATCCGTCAGGGTCACACTCTCTCGATGGCTATACCCTCAATATGCGAACATGTTAAACCATCCTTTACAGGTATGCAAGTGCGGGATTTTCCCCTTGCTCTTCCCTCTGGGCAGGGATATAGTGGGTTTGTTGTGCTAATGGTCGCGAAAGCGTAAACCCTACTAGAATAGTGTGTCCACTCCCCGATCCATTACAAATACGGCACATAATGTGTCAAGGATTACTCTTGCCTTTAGGCAGGCAAACCGACGTAAAAAATTTTGCCACATGTTTATAGGATAATTCTTTACGAGATAGTCCCTAGCCTATCTTGGACTCGCTACATGACAAAAGGCTTTGGTTTTGATCATATGAACA
>JAJJWW010019405.1:0-10863 GCA_023531295.1 Papaver armeniacum
TGATCCTACATGATTGATCGGAATGTGTGGATCGTGGATCCACGAAAGATAGCATGTAATGCTGAATTGAATAACCGTGTTATTCGGGAAGTCGATACTTGTGAAGTATCGTGTGTATTTTATGCAGTGCGCATTATGGTGTGGTAAAGTGATGGGTAATGACGCCTCACCGACCAAATAACTCCCGACCGGGGTTGTATAACCAAGTTTGGTGAAGTTGGACGGATGAGATGATCTTTGAGACACTCATCTGCACATCAGTTAATGAATATTAGGGTTTTTGAAGAGGGGCGCAAGCATGACTCTTCAGCTTGGTCGAAACCAAGTATGGGAAGGATTTTGGAGAGGACCGACCGGACGTGTATGTAGGTGGCATGCTGGCGTACACGTCCATGTCTTACCGTCCCATGAAGGTGCGATCTAGGCCACTCAATTTGACCCGGCAAAGAGGAGTGGTTGAGATCGGTTTGCGCAGAAATCCTTGCCGCAAAGGAGTTGGAGATCGCATGACATTCCGCACGCGTTTCAAGACGACCCATCTTGGTCGGTCTTGGTCGATCATACCAGCGTGTAGGTGGTAGGCTGGTGTTCACATCTATACCGACTATCCCATGAAAACGTGATCTAATCCATTCAAATCATCCTAGGTGAAGTTGAGTGGTCGAGATCGGTTTGCAATTTGGGAAGTGTAACCACGCATGTTTGGGCGGGCGTTTTGGATTAGCTAGGGCATGGGATACCTTGGCCGGTCGCATGAGGAGGTAGATGGGCCCACGGTGGTCATCTTTGGTATGGACCGGCCCTTGTTTAATCTAATCTGTGACCCTCCATTTGTGCCGGGAGAAGATGGACGCGCGTGATGGCTTGAAACCCTAATTTTGGCTATCAAAGCGTGCGCCATCTCTTGTTTGGGTGACGATTTCACGGCCAAACATTGTTGGTCTTGACCGATTGGTCAAGTGTGAAGGGGCCCACGGTGATCGTATTGACATGCTCTGGGCCCTTTGAATCTACATCTACACCCTCCATCTATACCTGCGAAGATGGATGGTTGAGATTGTTTTGCGACACATGTAATATGCCGCAAACCCTTATTTAGGGTTTTCCGTCCATAATGCTTGGTATGAACGTCTTTTGGCAAGCAAAGGCCAATGGCCGACCATGCGGGGTCGGCCGTGGGTATTCCATACCCTTGGGGGTGATGGAATTGATCCGGGGTCATCAAATCATGCTTATGGAGTTGGATGATCTGCGATCGAGATCATATCCGGGTGATACGGTCGGTCAGGATGCTCAATCGGGCTAGTATAACACACCGAGAGGGGCTCAATCGGGCTAGTATAACACACCGAGAGGGGCTCGGGCTAGTATAACACACCGAGAATCGGCCTGTCACGGGTATTTCGTACATGGTTTCATTATAGTGCTTGGAGGTTCGTGTTACTCTTGTAAGAGTAACACTCGGTCGTCATGCCACACCGATAATGAGTACTTTGGAAATACAAGGTGATATGAAATTCACAGGAAGGGATTGTTGCCACATGCTCCAACCTGGAGGAATTTCATGTATTCACGAATGGGATTGTTGCTACATGCTCCATTCTTGGTGAATTAAGTGAGGGAGTATCCAACACTTATAAATGGCTTTATCTTTTACAAGATGTCAGCGCATGATTTTTCTGGTTTTTTACAAATTTAACCTTGAACGAAAATCCACCATCAACATTCGCGAACATAGTTTTTTGAACAATCAAAGTTTCTCTCAACCTCAAATGTGATAAGTCCTTTGAACTACCCAAAGTGTAAGTTCGTATTTGGAGATTAATCGAGAATAAGCTTGAACTTGAAACGTCTTCGTTGTATATCGTCAATCACTACAACGAACGACATTATCCTAAAAGATAAAAAGATAGGAAAAAAAAAGAGTCAAATAGGATAACCATTGTTAGAGCAGTACTCGGTCGAACTCGCAAGTGTTGCTATCTCAAGCTTGTTTGTCAATTTTAGTTGTCAAAACTATAAGTCTTGGTTTCTAGTCTACTTATATCTATGTCTCCGATTAGGATAGAATGTGTAGTTGAGCTTTAGACAGTGTCGATTGAAGACGAAGAACTATTAAGGGGAGCTTGTGGAACTTCATCAACAAAAGGTATGTGGAGACTTGAACTCACCCATCACTCAGAAGTCTATTCTATTCTATCTCATATTGAGACAGTGTCGTATAGCTATATAGATTTTACATTATACACATTTGATATTTTGAGCTGAGTTTAACTCGCTTATATCTTTCTCGAAATACGTGTTGGAAAGTTTTTTGCTTTAACTACGTTCATCATTATTCTTGACGAAAGTCAAAAGATGATCATGTGAAAATCACCTGGTAACATCTTACATGATTTGTGTGAGACAGTCATTTGATGTAGACTCGGAATGTTTCGTATTGATCATTCGATCACTTGAAAAATTGATTATAAGCTAATAGTTTGTGTGATACAGCTATTGTCGTCTTCTAAGAATGTTTCAATGATTGAAATGGTAGTTTAGAATAATTAACCATTGTCTGGATATAGCACAGTATGCATACTCGTATGCAAACTGTTGTAAGAATGATTCAGGTACGGGAACCAAGTATGCGTACACGTATGCGAACGGTTTTAACTGTCAAAGTCCGGGAACTAAGTTTGCGTACCTGTTTGCAAACTTATTCACATGAGTTCAGTTCGGAACGACAGTATGCACACCCGTTTGCGAACTGTCGGACATGACCAAAGTCCGGAACTTAAGTTTGCGTACCCGTTTGCAAACTTAGGAGGTTAAGTTCTAAAATCGGCTAAGTATGTTTTCATACTCATGAACAAATACATTTATAAATTAAGGAGTGCAGTCTTTTGCAAACCGTGGCTAAAATGTTCATAAACTGATTCTTTTGAATCAATCCGATTTTGCTTCAATTGTGTCTTTTATACTTCTATGAGAATATAAACAATTGAACAACTCTATGAGTAACATAATTAGATTCATTTGATTATCATTTGATCTAGAAGTGTTGAGATGAACATGGTTAACACAAAATTATTCATGTGGCTAACTTCGGTTAACTGTTATTGAGCCAACTCAATATACACGTTTAAGTACGGTTACCCATATCTAAATGAAAGTATATTTCATTTGTGTGTAACAAGCTAAGACCATCTAACGGTGGAAATATATTAGCTTGAATCTTAAATCAGGTTTCATCCAACGGTGAATATTGATTGCTTTGTTACAAAGTTATCAAACCCTGATTTGAAGACTATATAAGGGAGAACTCTAGCAACTGGGAAACCTAATCCCCATACCTCATGTGTGATACTAGTTACGACTAGAGTCGATTCTTCTTTAACCTAGGTTTTTCCTAAAACCATTATAGGTTAACGACTTAAAGACTTCATTGGGATTCTGAAGCCAGGCCCAACTATTTTCTCTGTAGTTGCGTGTTCTGATCTTACTGGTTTTATCGTATTGAGTACTATCTTATCTAAAATTTGCTCGAGATTTATCTCCGATAGGTAAGATATAAAAAGTAATCACAAAGCTCTTCGTCTCATTCTTTGTGATTCCATAATAACTTATTCTACTACCATACAGTTAAGTTATTGTGAGGTGATTGATATTTCTAGGTTGTTCTTCGTGAATATAAGACCGGATTATCAGTTGGTTCATGTTCACCTAGATTTATCAAAAGACGGAACAAACTTCGTAGGTATTTGTGTGGAAGACAAATTTATCTATCAGAATAGACTTTTCTGTGGGAGACAGATTTGTTTATCAAGTCTTCGACTTTGGGTCGTAGCAACTCTTAGTTATGGGTGAGATCAGCTAAGGTAATCAAGTGCGTAGAGTCCTGCTGGGATTCAGAGACGTAAGGAACGCGACTGTACTTTAATCAGTGTGAGATTGGTTAGGGCTCAACTACATTCCAATCTGAAGTTAACTTGTAGTAGGCTTGAGTCTGTAGCGGCTTAATACGGTGTGGTGTTCAAATTTGGACTAGGTCCCAAGGTTTTTCTGTATTTGCGGTTTCCTTTTGTGTCTGTATTATTTGTTTTCCGCATTATATTTGTTTATATAATTGAAATATCATAGGTTGTGCGTAGTTCAATCAATTGGTAACATCCAACCTTTGGTTGTTGATTGCAATTGATTGACACTTGAACATTGGTCTTTTGTACCGTTCAAGTTGTTTCTCATAATAATCAGGCTCGCGGATTTATATCTGTTTGATGTTGATTACATTGAGAAACAGAGATATAACTCTTGGATATATTTTCCTTGATTGAGTCTGGCTGTCTAGTTGATTATCTTGGAATTATATTGGAGTTAGTCCATACAGATTGCCTAACGAAATATTGGGTGTGGTTGTTAGACCCCCGCTTTTTCAATTGGTATCAGAGCAGACAAACACGTTTAAGGCCTCATAAGTCTGTATTTGTAGCAATTTGATTCTATGAACAATAGTACTATCAATGACAAACGCATCACCAGAGACAAAATTTTTGTTTCTATGAAATCTATTAAAGAGAAAGATTTGTCGATCTCGCATATAGATGAACATTTTATTCCTACGAAACAGACAAGAATTGATGTGTTACCCTGATTATCTTACCGATGAGTCTGAATCTGAAGTAGAAAGGGAAGCAGCCCAAGAGAGTGCAGCGATTCTAAAACTTGTTAGAATCCAGACAGTTGAAATCAATAGGTTGAAACACAAGGTCAATACGATGATTGGTATGATAAAAGATCGTGATTCCCAATTAAAGGTTCCTCGTAAGGAAAATGTTGTAGTTTGTTCATCTCGAACCTTACCCGAGGCTAAACTCAAGGAAGATGCCCTGGAAATAGAATGTCTATCGAGTAATTTTTTTATTCAAAATTGACTTGGATTGACTCGGTCAAGTGCAGTTTTAATTGATTGACCCATTTATATTATCTAAACCGCCCATTTAAGCCTTTCATCCATGGCCAAAATATTTCAACATTATTAAGACTAAAAAATATCCTCTTCCTTCACCTCCCACTACCAATAGTAATCTCGTCACTTATCATCTAAGTCAACGTTGGTCTTTAGACCAAACGCAAAGGCTAGACAAATGTTAGACCAAAGCCAGTTTTTGGTCAAAACATGAGTACCAAAAGCCAAATAATCCTAGATTTAATACTCAAAGGTGTAACTGACATTTGGATGTTTAAACCTATTGGTTTTAGTACTCACGCTGTGAATTCTTCCAGAAAAGTCAGTTCAATATGCTCATCGAACGTTCGAACAAATTGTAACATTAATACAAATCGTTCAAGGAGATTTCAAAAAGGTCCCTCTAAACCTAAAGTGAATAATGATATTCAAGATGTGAGAAAGGTACCAGTGGGTGAAAACAACAATGGAGCTATGAAGGACAACCTTAATCTGATAATCGAAGGATACAAGGACCTTATCAACAGGGTGTCAAAATCCTCCGACAAACTTCTTCTGGTAAGGATTCAAAATTGGTCTCATACTTTGATGATAGTGAGTTTTATGATACTTTTTCACATCAAAAAGGGTTTCCTCCAAAAATTAGAAGGAAAAAGAGGATTAACCATGAAGAATACTCATTTGATGAGCATACAGCTCATACTTGTGTTAATTAATCACAAGGACTGAATTCTTACTCGTGAAAAATCCCGTTGAGTAAGCTATGCTAATAATCGGGTATACTTATTGGTAAAATGATTTCTTATTATTTGAGTTATTTTCTTATCGTTCATAGCTAAACTACTGTTTGCAGATAGCTTTGCCTAAGTATTGTTTTTGTATCGAGAATCACTTCGTTTTTTTTTTTAATTTTCAAAAAGGTTTGTCTTTTCGATTGAGTAAAGTTACTTTTGTGCTCTAAATCTTTATTTCCTGTGAGAATATAAATGTATTGAGGCAAAAAATTGTGAAAGAAAAAAATTTTCACGTAGCTAAATTTTTCCGTATTCATTTTTCTTACAAAAAAGGGGGAGGTGCTTTACAGTTTTCAAGTTTTGTTTTTGGGGGGCGTATTGGTCTTCGTACGGGTATGCACATTGACTTGTCACGAACCAATTTTTAGAAACCCTAAAGTTATTCCCTAAGAAACCATTTAAATACCAAGCCTATTGAGTCACGTACGCGTACTCTAGGTTATTTTCTATTCGTCAAGAATGTCATCACCCTCTCGCACTTGTGATTTTACAAGAGGATTTCTTGATAAGGGTATTGGTTTCGAGTCCAAAGGGAAGAAGAAAAGAACCCTGATAGAAGTTGATGATATCAAATACCAAAGTCCTGAGGATTATTCTGATGTCTCATGCTACTATGCTTATACTCATCAAGATGTATAGAATGATGAGATGGTTTCGGACGAAGTGGTTCATGATTTTCTTAAATACTTTGAGGAAGCTAAACTGAAGCTCGTTGATACTATGAAGGGTCTCAATGTGTTAAGAACTGAGTTGAAAAAGGTTAACTCTGACCTTGTTCTCATGAAGACACATGTTAAATATCTTCTCAATGAGGATATCTTCTCTGAAGAAGCAGTTGATGATGTCAATCACAATCTCAAAGGTCTCAAGACTCGTGAGGGTTCCGGAAGTGCTCTTTGATTTCAGTTCATGATCGGTTTTGTTGGTTTAGGAGTCTTTTGCTTTTAGCTTGTTGATTTTTATTTTGTCTAGGAAACTTCTTATGAGAATTTATTCGTTTGCTTTAAGAAGGATAACTAGGGTTTGAAATAACAATTTTTGTGATTACACATAGCTATTGCCAACGATTTTCATCTTGCAATGTTTTAGGTTTATTTATTTAAATTTTATTTGGAAGATGATTTTGCAGTATTAATCTTTATTGGTTTTATATATTGCAAAAAATAATAATAATTATGGGATATGTGTGTTTACGTCCGTGAACTATGATTGTCCCGTATATATCAAAAGTTAAATCTATTATGTCAATATGCAAATATTGATAAAAGATAGAATGAACTTTTGAATATTCCGCAGTATTGATCTTTCCCTGATCCACTTCTATGTGAAAGTAATGTATGGCTCCGTAAGTTTTCTTATGTTGAGCATTTCCGATTAAATTAATCATTAAGGTTCCTTTGTGGTTAATTTAATTGAGTTTTCTGGATACAAATTCATGTTTCATGTGATTTGTTAATGTCCAAAGAAATCCTTCTTATCTTGTAAAAGTAAGATCGCTCTTTTTGTTCTTTTGGGAATGACATTTAATGGGGGAGAGTTCTTAATTGAACTTGTGCTTAATTGCCAAATCTTTGTGGGGAGTGTGGTTGTGGAATATTGTAGGAGTTATCTTGTATCTTTATAAACTCCTTGATGAATACACTAAGTTTTGACAATGTGAAATCATCGAAACAAAGTTGATATGTTCTCTTTTAGTCATGAATAATCTCTTTGAGAATTTCATTATGATCCTGCTAGTTTTCGTACTTTTGCCAATTTATATTGACAAAAAAGGGGGGAAATTATTAGGTAGTTCACACTACATACATATGGCTTACGGATCATTATGTAAGGGGGGTGGTTTTCATTGTGAGATGAAGTATTGACTAAGGGGGAGCGATACATATCACCATAGTATTATTGTCAAAGTTGTGATACAATTGAACTTTGATGATGTGTAATAATACTATGACACTGTATAACAATAATCGAGAACATCTGTTTTTTATTGTTATGGCTACGGATCTTCAACAACTATGATTTTGAGTTGAACACGTTCAAAATCATTGGAGTACTTGGAGTTGCGAAGAATTCAAGAAATGTTGAAGAACCAAGGAAATCAAGCATTTGGATGAGAAGCTACAAAGTTTATTTATTTTGTAATCCATATGTATTGATAGTTTTGTCACTAATATTGACAAAGGGGGAGATTGTTAGAGCATTGCTCGGTCGAACTCGCAAGCGTTGCTATCTCAAGCTTGTTTTTCAAGTTTAGTTGTCAAAACTATAAGTCTTGATTTCGAGTCTACTTATAGCTATGTCTCGGATTATGATAGAATGTGTAGTTGAGCTTTAGACTTCTCGGCGTTCATCGATTGAAGATCAAGAACTACTAAGGGGAGCTTGTGGAACTTCATCAACAAAAGGTATGTGGAGACTTGAACTCATCTATCACTTAGAAGTCTATTCTATTATATCTCCTATTGAGACAATGTTGTACAACTATATAGACTTTACATTATACACATTTGATATTTCGAGCTAAGTTTAACTCGCTTATATCTTTCTCGAAATATGTGTTGGAAAGTTTTTTGCTTTAACTATGTTTATCATTATTCTTGACGAAAGTCAAAAGATGATCATGTGAAAATCACCTGGTAACATCTTACATGATTTGTGTGAGACAGTCATTTGATGTAGACTCGGAATGTTTCGTATTGATCATTCGATCACTTGAAAATTGCTTATAAGCTAATAGTTTGTGCGAGACAGCTTGTCGTCTTCTAAGAATGTTTTAATGATTGAAATGGGAGTTTAGAACAATTAACCATTGTCTGGATATAGCACAATATGCATACTCGTATGCAAACTGTTGTAAGAATGATTCAGGTCTGGGAACCAAGTATGCGAACGGTTTTAACTGTCAAAGTCCGGGAACTAAGTTTGCGTACCCATTTGCAAACTTATTCACCTGAGTTCGGTCCGGAACGACAGTATGCGCACCCGTTTGCGAACTGTCGGACATGACCAATGTCTGGAACTTAAGTTTGCGTACCCTTTTGCAAACTTATGAGGTTAAGTTCTAAAATCGGCTAAGTATGTTTTCATACTCATGAAAAAATACATTTATAAATTAACACTAGTACATAAATGGCCTTTAGCCACGCCAAATATAAATTTCCCTGTCACGCCTTTTTGGTTTTGGCGTGTCTATAGGGTATACTTCTACCCTATAGACACGCCATGTTCAATGGGCGTGTTCATATAAGTGCTTTCAGCCACGCCATGGCTACTAGCGTGTCAAAATTTCAACCGTTTAGTCACGTTAAGTTAAAAATTTTGATTGGGCGAGTTTATAGACCAGTCTATGGCCACATTAGGTATTGAGCGTGTTTATAGACCAGTCTATGGCCACATTAGGTATTGGGCGTGTTTATAGACCAGTCTATGGCCATATTAGGTAGTTGTGGCGTGTCCAAAAGGTTAGTCACGCTATTTAAAGTGCGTGTCCCTAGTGTACGATTGATTGACACACCAAATTCAAAGTGTGGCCAAAAAGTTCTTCTTTGGACACGCCTATACCAGCGTGTCCATAGTGTACGATTTATAGACACGCCAGTATATGCGTGTCCATAGTGTAGGACATATAGACACGCTACATTGAAAGTGTGGCCAAAAATTTCTTCTTTGGACACGCTAGTATATGTGTGTCCATAGTGTGTGTTCTATAGACACGCCGGTTTTATACGTGGCTAAAAAGTTCGTTTTTAAAAAATTAATAAAAATCTTTCACCCATATTCGAACGCATGACCTTGATGCGTGTCGTAGGTGCAATCAAATTAATTAATATTTCCACTCAATTAAAAATAATATAATGGAAGTCAAGTTCGTTCCCACGAGGAGCAAGAGATTCTAGTTGTAAAAATTGTCACAAAAAGGGGGGTGTAAAAAGCAAAAGAAAATAAACAAAGCAATTAAAATCGAAAGTTGAAAGCAATAAGAGAGACAAGACCAAGGAATCCTTCTTCGTTGCAAAACAATGAATCAAGTTATGTTCTTTTCTACTTGTTATTAGTCACAGATTATCACCAACCGTAGGATAGCAGGTCCTCTTAGCTAGCCCCAAAATCCCTTATTTCACTGAGTAACAAGTCCGCTTAGTTATCAGATTCTATCCAAAAGAACCACCTTGAGGTTCGCTTACAAGATGTAATTCCCTGAATGCATTAAGATCTATGAATTTAGGTTTAGTACTAGTAGTTAAACTCGGTTCGCTTGGTCCACTTTCTAGCGTTGTTTCTACACACAATTGCTCCACGGAATCCCTCCGCAAGGTCTCGTGTTTGCTACTTATGTAAAGAGTCAAGAAACGATTACTTATCTCCTAACTTTCACTAGCATTAGATTAAACCGACAAATCAATTTAGTTGGCCACCCAAACAATCCATCAATCAATCATGAATGTCATTAAGATCATTCCTATTAGTAAAAACAAACGATAATTATGTGAAAAACTTCAAGATAGAATTGAAAACAAAAACTTAAATCATATTAAGAACTAGGAATTCATCCTCAATCAATAAAATTAGCTACTCATGTTGAAGATTTCACACAAAGAATAAGAAAAGAAAAGTGTTGTGTGTAGAGAGGTGTGTAGAGATGTAGAAAACTTCTCTATTTATAGGCTTCAATATTCTCCAAATCTTCCAAGGATTAGAACCCTTTTCCTTTAGCAATTCAATTTCCAAATCCAAGTCTTTCTCTTCTTCCATCTTCTCTTTCCAAGTTTGAGCCCAATTCTCCATCCAATTCCTAGTCCAAGTCTTCACACCCATGAGAGAAGTCCATAGAAAATTCTGGAATTTTTTTGTCGTCGGAAATCTGGTATTATGGCCGGAAATCGGCCGGAAAAGATCGCCGGAAAGTAGCTCAGGTGACCGGCAAAGTCAAACCGGTCACCGGTCAACGGGTCGGATCGGTCGAGTCAACTCGGGTCAGCTCGGCCGGGTCAACTGGGTCAGCTCTGACCGAGTCAGGTGAGTCAGGGTCTGGATCATCATCTTACTCAGCTGGATGGGCTGAGTGGATTTGGCCTAGGTCATTGCACAGGCCTAAGTCTGCTGCACCATGTTTGTGCA
>JAJJWW010019406.1:0-78502 GCA_023531295.1 Papaver armeniacum
TCTTCTTCTCCGTCAAAGGAATATTCCGTTGAAGTTCCGTTAGAGAAAACGGTCAAACGGGTCAAGCTGTTAGTCAACGGGTCAAGGAGAAGAGTGAGTCAGTCACTGAGTCAGCTTCTAACTCAGCTGATTGGTCTAACTGGGTTGAGTTGGATCGGCTTCTGGATCGGTCATCTGAATCATTGAGTTGACTCGCCAGAGCCAGAATCCGGCCGAGTTTCGGCTGTTTATAGGACTTGCACATGCCAAATTCAGGCCGTTCTCTTCGCCTGTTAAGAAACCTGGAATTCATCTAATCATTCAAGCCATTCAATACAGGATTAACTTCATTCTGCATCATCAGACCCCTTATTTGTCACCACCGATCAATGGCAGTGGACGCTCTTCTCTGCTACGATCTCGTTCTGTTACCTGAGCCAAATTGGAACTGAACTCACTTTCAAACTCTACCAATTCCTTCAATCCACCATTTGCCATGCCAAATTCAACACGGTACTTAATTTGACAACCCATTTTCTCATCTCAAGGCCATACTCATCCTCCTTATTTCTGTTACTGCGACAGCAACAAATCGAACCCATCTAGCTGCTGATTCTCAATTCAGCTCAAACCCTTGATTCCATTCATCTTGAACCTCAGACGCCACCCATCTCTCCATGGCATCGACACCATCTTCCTTCTTCACACATTAAGAACAACAAAATTCTTCACTCGATCTCAATCACAGCAGAACCCATGTCTAGAAACATTTCCACCTTCTCGACATCACAGAATCCACAATAGCAGCATCGATTTACTTCTGTTCAATTACAGAGATGAACCCTAATTTCCTTCCTCCAAACAATAACAGAACCACGTTCATCTCCATTGAATCTCTCATCTCTCGATTCGGTCAGAACAGCTCATTAATTCTCTCAACCTCTCTATCTGTTTCTCGATCTGTTCTTCAATTTCTCTGCATCTCGATCTCTGCCATGACAGCAACAGTAGCTGTTCTTCTCTCTCGATCTGGTACAAAACCCCATCTCCCTGAGCTTCAATTCCAATATCAGAGACCACCACCATCTCCTTCCTTGTCTCTCGATTTAGCATCACTACCCATACCAACAACGGCAGCTTCAATTTCTTCTCTTGATTTCAACCCTTATCAGATTCAACCGCCATAGCATCATTGTCTCCATTTGAGATTCATCTCTGAATTTCTCTCTTTACATCTCCCAGACAACAATAGCAGCAGCGGCTGCTTCTTCCCTTTTCTTAGTTTTAGGGTAATAAATGAGTGAACTAATAATTGAGAGTAAACGTCTCTCGAATTTAGGGTTGGGTTCATTTGCTGGGTGCACAAAGACACCCATCTTGTAGATTAGGGCTACCCAGATGATAACCCCTTAACAACATCTAGCTGTCTTTAGTGCTCCTCCATAAGAGTTGCCCCTTAACCGTGGCTGGGCTCCATATATTACTTGCTTGTGAAATGACTATTACGCCCTTTAGCACAACTTTGGATGGTTTCTTCTTCTTTTCTTTCGCATGACTCCATAGTAGCTATAAAACTCAAAACAAGCGTAAAATACATAATTTACAAGAAAAATAGCAAAGAAAGCATAAACAATAGATAGTAACTAGGATGTATTCTACACCCTATCATTGAACTGATAGAGACAGGCCTGGGAGATTCTTCATTCCCGATGTTAACAGTCTCGAGCTCGTCAGTGGTGGAATTGGTTCCATCTTGTAGCTGTTGCGGGGCATCCAATACCTCATCTTGTATTTCGTCATTCTTGCAAAGATTCAATTGGGCGGAGAGACTGGGTTCCAGTCTCTCCTGCTAATTGCTAACACCGGCGCCGGTATATTGTCTTCCCCTTCTGATCACGTTTTGTCTCGAAAGTGCGTTCCCTTTTGGTGTGAGCGTGGGTTGAAGCTTCACCGGATAAAGATGGACGCCTCGTCAAAAAGGCGTGTCGTGGTGCTCGGCCTCCAGTGATGCAAGTCGGTCTTTTTCCTGGATTGAAGCCCACGTGGGTAGTGGGGTGCACAGGACTTTGTCTGACCTTCCCTGCGGAGTATCTTTTGGATCGAACAGTTCCACTCCGCATATTGGTGCGTACGGAGACAATGATGCAGGAATACGGATGACTTCCTCATTTAGCATGGTCTTCAGGAACTGGTGATACGTTGAAGGGATGACCTTATTGTCATGAAGCCATGGTCTCCCTAGTATTATATGGTAGTCTGGCTCCTTTTCTATGACTTCAAATTTTGCTTTTGACCGAACGGGTCGTGCGATAAATTGATTGACATACCCGTATGTGCCGGTCAGTTTCCTTCGAAGTCCGTCATCGTGGTGGGATGCCGTACAATCTTGCATGGGCTAACCTTGGCTGTCCCGAGAGTCTTGAGAGTAATCACATTCGAAGATGCTCCCGTGTCGACGAGGGCCCTCCCCGAACTCGAACCCTTGATGCGTGCGGTAACATGTAGGGCCCGGTTGTGACCTTTCTCTGCCATCATGTCGTCTTCTGTAAATGTAACATTATTTACAGATGTTTCCGATGCAGTTAAGACTTCTAGACGAGAAGGAGTCAGGTGTACGTCCAGAGCTATTTTATTAACTGCAGTAAACGTCTCTGCCCGTTGATTCTTCGAGAGGTGCAAGAGTTCACACAAGCTTTCCACTAGAGATGCCGCTTCCTGATTCATTGGTCTATGGTTCGTAGTAAAACTGTTGATCTGAGGGGAACTAGTCCCCGGTGTAAAGGTCTCCGGAACGCTCATCTCTGATGTCATCTTGATGAGGAGATCAAGTATGCCGTTTACCGCTTCTTTGATTAGCTCCATGTTCTTCGTGTGAATCTCTTATACCCGTGCTAGTCCGCTTAATGTTGGAAATCTCCTGATCATGCCGTCAGATACGCCGTTAGGAGGAGGGGTATCTCCGTTGGAGGAACCATCAGGATTTAAGACTGTCGAGGCGGTCCTAAGACCAACCATCTCGAAATTGATTGAATGGTATTGAAGAAATTGACTTTACAACCGAGAGATTAACCTCCCGCTGTGGTCGCCAACTGTTTATGGGTGAAAACTATTTCTGCCGGTTTTGGTAATTTGGGGTGTGTGGATGAGAAATGAGTCTAAACCTTAAACAAATGCACTACACGGGAGTGCTTGTAGATTCGAGAAATCAATCTTTGCAAATCCGGCATAAACCAAGAAATGGTCGTTCCGGACTTGTTTCGGTCACAAAGTGAAGAAGATGGGGTTGATCTTAGGGAGGGAAGCGAAGAAGGTGTTGAGATTGTGAAGCTGTTGGCTATGTATGACTTGTATCAGAAAGATGAACTGGCTTGCAGGATGTAAGCTATCAGTTCCGGTGTTTGAATACGATGGTATCAACACTTGCTTTTGTTGTCTGGACTTGTTCCTCTTGTTGGAAAAATAGGGAGGAGAACCTATTTATACAAGTCATTTGAGCCTTATTCACGTCTCTCGTGGGAAGTGGAGGAAGTGGAGTGATGGAGTAGTGGAGTTGTGTGTTGATGTTACACGACCAGTCTTGCCCACTTCTCTTGTCATCTCTAACCGTCCATGACTTCTTGATACGTTCTTGTGATGGCGCGTTGCACGCCGTACGCCGTAAACCGCTGGACCAATACCCCGCATGTATCCCCCAGTTTGTGACATGATTGATGTCTCGAGTGTGTGGATCGTGGGACCCACAGAAAGTAGCATGTAATGCTAGACTAAATAACTAAATTATTTAGGAAGTCGATACTTGTGAAGTATCGTGTGTATTCTACATGTGTACCGCATCGAGTATATTCAACATGTATGAGGCATCGGTGTTTTTAAGGCTTAGGAGTAAGTCACGAATTTAAGCGTCTTAAAATAGCATCATGTCCAGCCATCTTCGAGTGATCGTTTGGAGGCTATACAGGTAAGCCCTGACTTGACCGATCACTCCATGTGGAAGAGTGGTGGACGGTGATTGTGGTGACGCCTCATTGATAGCCTAACTCATGTCTTATGATGTCCGTCCAAGCTGGTAAATTTGGACGGACGAGATGACTTGTAACCCTCATCTGCGACCGTCGGATTGGGGTTTAAGAGGTACGCAAGTTCCTTCTTTCAGCTTGGTCGAATCCAAGCATGGGAAGTGTTTTATAGAGGACCGATTATGCATGTGTGTAGACGACATGCTGGTGTCCATGTTTATACTTCACTATCCCACGAAGATGCGATCTAGGCCACTCAAGTTTACCGGTAAACAAGAGCGGTTGAGATCGATTTGCAAGTCGTAAAATCCCATGCCGCAAAGGATTCCTAAAGGGGCGTGGCATGCCACCTTCAGGCGCACGAACCAAAACATCTAGCCAGGGTTTGTCTTGGTCTGGTCGGACATGGAGATAGATGGGCCCACATTGATCATGTTGATACTCTCGGACTCCGCTTAATCTATTCCCGGACCCTTCATCCAAGCCGGTGGAAACGGACGCTCGTGATCGATTAGCGACACATGTAATATGCCGCAAACCCTAATTAGGGTTTTGGATTGGTCGTGCGTACACAACTTCAACCTAACGATTTGGTAGGATAAGCTCCCCTTTGGGAGAGCCATGTGGGACCCATGTGGGACCGTGGTGATCCCGGTGATACCCGACCGATGGTCATGGGCTTGATCTAGGCCATCCAGATACGCCGGCGAAGTTGGATGGTCGTGATCAGTTTAAGACCCTTAGCGACCCTTAAAGCATCACGCCAGCCAGGTTATGGATGAACGTTCACTCCTCCCTGGTTAGGTCATGAGATGGTCGGCTATGCAGGTAGAAAGGGGGACCGCCGGTGTGCAGGACAAGCTTGTCCGACCGGTCATGGGGTAATCTACGCCATCCAATTATGCCGGTGAAGTTGGACGGTCGTGGCCGTTTTGAGACTGCCGTTGGCGGTCTTGTGCGCACAAGCTTTTCCAAGCTGCTCCACACCAGTCCAACCATCCTACTTTAGGCTGGTGTTCGGTGGTTATTTGGGAGGCATGGTATATATTCAACCGACCAGGGCATAAACAGGCCCGCTGGTGGTCATTAAGGTGGTGAATATTCCAATACCTTCTTGGGGTCATGGATTTAATCTAAGCCATCCAATCATGCTGGTGAGGTTGGATGGTCGTGATCGTTTCTGAGACTGATGTGGTCAGTTCAGGTTCAAACATGCTCAATCGGGCTAGTATAACATACCGAGAGTTGTAGCCTGTATGGGTATTTCGTACATGTTTTATTATTAATGCTTGGAGATTCGTGTTGCTCTGCCGAGAACAACACTCGCCGTCATGTCGCACCGTAATGAGTACAGAAATACGAGGCTGGTCATGCATTAATTAATAATGTGTAAATTCATTGGTGGTATATGGGATTGTTGCTACATGCTCCAACCTCGGGATGAATTTTGTGTATTTAATTCATGAGAATCACTCGGGATTGTTGCCACATGCTCTATTCTAGGTGAATTAGTAAGGTGAAGAAGTATTCATCACTTATTAATGGCTTTATCTTTTGCAAGATGTTAGCGCATAATTTTGGCTTTTACAATTTCAACCCTTAAATGAAAATCCACCATCAACACTTACTCAACATGATTTTTCATGAGTAAGATTTCAAACCCTGTGATTAATTAACACAAGTATGAGCTTTATGCCCATCAAATGAATATTGTTCATGGTTAATCCTCTTTTTCCTTCTAATTTTTGAAAGTATGATAAAACCTACTATCATCAAAGTATGAGACTAAGTTTGAATCCTTACCAGAAGAAGTTTGTTTGGAGGATTTTGACAGCCTGTTGATGAGATCCTTGTATCCTTCAATTATCATATTTAGGTTGTCCTTCATATCTCCATTGTTGTTTTCACCTTCTGGTACTTTTCTCACAACTTGTACATCATCCTCCACCTTAGTTTGAGGAGGAACTTTCTGAAATCTCCTTGACCTATTTGTTTTAACGCTACTATTACAAGTTTGAACGTTAGATGAGAAGATTGAACTGACTTTCCTGGAAGGATTCACATGGTGGGTACTAAAACCAATTGGTTTAGACATCCGAATGTCAGTTACACCTTTGAGTATTAAATCTAAGGTGTGTTGAAGTCGACCAGAGTAGTTGTCATTCATCCTCAATTTTCATTTCCGTTGAACCCGTCCTTTTGAATCACAAAAGAGACATACTTTCTGATCACCGGAGTGATTAGAGTGAGTAGGATTAACAACATCGTTAGAAGATTTCTTCATTCCGTGAGATGTGGTGATTCCTTGATTAGTGGAAGTTACAAGCACATCTTTAGAAATAAGAACGGTTTGCAATTTAGATTTTGAAACTGGTTTAATCAGAGAGACATGATTACACGTAGTCACGTTTTCTAACATTACAGTTGATTCAGAAGCAATTGGTATAGAGGACTCCTCAGAACATCCTTTATATTGAATAGAGAGTTTACTCAATAGACGTTCGATTTCCAAGGCATCCTCCTTGAGTTTAGCCTCGATTAAGGTTCGAGATGAACAAACTACGACGTTTTCCTCACGAAGAATCCTTAATTGGGAATTAGGATCCTTTACCATACCAACATATTGACTTTGTGTTTCAGCCTATTGATTTCAACTGCCTGGATTCTAAGAAGATTTAGAATCACTGCACTCTCTTGGGCTGCTTTGCTTTCTACTTTAAAGTCAGACTCGTCAGTAAGATAATCAGGGTAACACTTATCAATACTTGTTTGTTTTGTGGGAACAAAATGTTCATCTATATGCGATATTGACACGTCTTTCTCTTTAATAGATTTCATAGAAACAGAACTTTTGTTTCTGGTGATGCATTTGTCAGAGATATCACTTCAGTACATCGAGTCAGATTGCTACAAACATAGACTTATGAGGTCAGATCATGTTTGCCTACTCTGATACCAATTACAAAAGCGGGGGTATAACAACCACACTCAATAATTCATTCGGCAATCTGTATGGACTAACTCCAATATTATTCCGAGAGCACCAACTTATAAAGCGAGCTCAACCAAGAAAAATATCAAAGAGTTATATCTCTTTTTCTCAAATCAATTAATAAATCAAACAGATAGAAATCTATGAGTCTGATTGATGTGAGAAATACTTGGATGGTACCAAAGACCAATGTCCAAGTGTCAATCAATTTATATCCAACAAACAAAGGTTGGATCTACCAATTGATTGAACTACGCACAACCTGTGATATTTCAATTATATAAAAATATAATGCGGAAAAGAAATAACACAGACACCAGAAATTTTATTAACGAGGAAACCACAAATGCAGAAAAACCCCTGGACCTAGTCCAGATTTGAACACCACATTGTATTAAGACGCTACATACACTAGCCTACTACAATTTAACTTCGGACTGGAATGTAGTTGATCCCTAACCAAGTCTCACACCGATTAAGGTACAGTCACGTTCCTTACGCCCTTAGAACCACGCCGGATTCTGCGCACTTGATTCCCTTAGCTGATCTCACCCACAACTAAGAGTTGCTACGACCCAAAGTCGAAGACTTATAAACAAATCTGTCTCCCACAGATAAGTCTATTCTGATAGATAAATCTGTCTCCCACAGAAGTACCTACGAAGTTTTATTCCATTTTATGATAAATCAATGTGAACATGAACCAATTGATAATCTGGTCTTATACTCCCGAAGAGCAGCCTAGAAATATCAATCACCTCACAATAACTTAACTATATGGTAGTAGAAGAAGTTATTTTGGAATCGCAAAGAATGAGACGAAGAGCTTTGTGATTACTTTTTATATATAACCTATCAGAGATAAATCTCGAGAAAATCTTAGAGAAGATAGTACTCAATACGTTAGAACAAGTAAGATCAGAATACGCAACTACAGAGAAAATAGTTGGATTTGGCTTCAAGAATCCCAAATGAAGTCTTCAAGTCGTTAACCTAATATGGTTTTGGAAAAACCTAGGTTAAAGAATAATCAACTCTAGTCGCAACTAGGACATAGGAAAGTGTCACGATAAGGTTTTCCAGTTGCTAGAGTTCTCCCTTATATAATCTTTCAAATTAGGGTTTGCTTTCAATCAAAGCTAAGATAGCTTAGTAACAAAGTGTTAAATATTCACCGTTAGATGAAAACCTGATTTAAGATTCAAGCTAAGTTTGCATAAAACCAAAACAATATATCTCCACCGTTAGATGGTCTTAGCTTGTTACACACAAATGAAATATACCTTCATATAGATATGGGTAACCTTACCTAAACGTGTATATTGAGTTGGCTCAATAACAGTTAACCGAAGTTAGCCATATGAACACTTTTGTCTTAACCACATTCATCTAACACTTCTAGATCAAATATGATGATCAATCAATCATGAAAGATAATCAAATGAATCTAAATCAAATAGAGTTGTTCAATTGTTCACTATCTCATAGAAATATATATGAACAAATTGAAACAAAATCGGATTGATTCGTAATCGTACAAAGTACTTATACAAAAATCAATTCCTGAACATTAAGCCACGGTTTGCAAAGATTGCATTCCTTAATTCATAAATGTATTTGTTCATGAGTATGAGAATCATACTTAACCGATTTTAGAACTTACCCACTAAGTTTGCAAACAGGTACACAAACTATAGCTTCCGGACTTTGGTCTTGTCCAGCTGTTTGCAAACGGGTATGCAAACAGCCGTACCGGACCTAACTCAGGTAGAACCGTTCGCATACTAGGTATGCAAACAAGGT
This sequence comes from Papaver armeniacum, assembly GCA_023531295.1. NCBI lineage: Eukaryota > Viridiplantae > Streptophyta > Magnoliopsida > Ranunculales > Papaveraceae > Papaver > Papaver armeniacum. Next base: position 8,791 of record JAJJWW010019406.1, read on the forward strand.
TCCCGGACATTACAATTAAAACCGTTCGCATACTAGGCATGCAAACAAGGTTCCCGGACCTGAATCATACCAAAACAGTTTGCATATTATGTACGCATACTGTGTTGTATTCAGACAAAGGTATTTGTTCTAAACTCCCATTTCAATCATTGAAACATCCTTAGAAGATGACAATGGCTGTCTCACACAAACCATTTGCTTACAAGTAATTTTCAAGTGATCGAATGATCAATACGAAACTTTCCAACTCTGTTAGAGCATAGCTCGGTTGAACCCACCAAGCGTTGGTATGTCAAGTTTGGTTGTCATATTTTAGTATCAAAACTCATCTAGAGTCACTTGATTAAATACTAGAGTCAACTTCGTTTAGGTTAGACTAGAAAGTATATGAATGCTGAAACATACAAGTATTACTCCGAAGACCTAAAGAATGTGAAGAAGTAACGAACTACCACGATGACATCATCCTTCCACTTGAGTTTAGTAATATTGACTTGAAAACATAACTTTGAAGCTGTGCATGAGACATATTACTCTAGTAGTGAGACATGATCATATGATCATAGTATTAGGAAATTAGATTACGAAGTATAATGCTTATCTTTTGAACTTCGTAAATATGACATCGACATATTCTTATATTGCTGTTATGATTATGTGTATGGGTTATGGTGAAGATTTCATCCTAGGAAACAATGTTTTGCATTCGTTTAAAGGAAGTGCATTCTTGAACTCGTTTTATGAATCGAAAGGGAAATCGCTAGGCTTATTGGTACGGCTATTCATTGCAAATCTTTGGATTACCAATATGTGTAAGATAGTAGAACCGATCGTAACTTTTCTACGTATCTTGTTATAACTAATCACAATGCCTGACTTATGATTTGGTATGACTAGTTTTCATTAATTAGTGTAGCCGATCCTAAGTAATCACCATGAGATGGTATGATCGATATTTGTAATTGGTGTGACCGATCCTAGTAATTGGTGTGACTAATCACAAAGAAGTGTGTAATCGATCCTTGTAATTGGTGTAACCGGTCCTAGTAATTGGTGTAACTGATCCTGGTAATTAGTGTAACCAGTCCTAGTAACTGGTGAGACCAATCACAAGCAATACCATAGAATATGGTAACCGGTCCTGGTAATTGATGTAACCGATCCTGGTAACTGATGTAACTGGTCCTGGTAACTTGTGTGAGTAATCACAAGTATTTCCATAAGTAAGGTATAACCGATCCTTGTGTTTGGTAGAACCAATTGAACCCATGAATGTGTTTTGATAGTTTGATCAATCACAGAGTAGTCTTGGAATACAGATGAACCAATTCTAAACTTGTTTGGAAGTGTGGTATAATCGATACCAAGAATGTAAATATGAAAGAAGATGTCAACATACTTTGAACACGTAGAATAACTCTCATATTTTATTGTTCAAAGATATTCCTAATTACTCAAGGAGATCATGTTAGAAATAAATTAAGAATCTTTTAATTAAGGTTGTTAGTTTTATATGTTTTAATTACCAACAATTAAATGTATATCTCTAGAGAATAAAATTAGTAATGTGCATTTACTAATTGGAGATTTTCTATGGAGAGATTTCGAAAATATTGGACAAAGCATTTATTGTAATTAGGAAAACCGAATGGGCATTCATTGCATATCTTGAGTATACTTTCGGTTTTAGAAATTCCTTGGTGTCTAAACTTCCTTGGTCTATAAATACCTAAGTTTGCATTCCTAGCAAACTATCCTAATTAAGAGCCAGGCAAACTTCATCTTTTTGTTGTTTCTGGTGGAGCCGTCTATCCGGAGAGGAAAGTACCCTAATTAGGCGAAATCTCTTACGACCGCTCGTTTAAATACTTCTGTGCGATCAAGAAGCTCTACGAGTACCGTTGGTGGGAAACTAGATAATTGCAGTGTTATTAGTTTTCGATTTATTTGATTGACTAAGGATTGTTGAACTTTGATTGCACCTAGTTTGTTTATTCTTGAGAATCTTCTCTTCTGATATAAGATTCACTCAAACCAGATCGAAGTGTCGACGGGATCTTTAGACTGTTTGTAGATCTAAAGACATCTTGTGATAATCCATTGTTAATAGACTCTGTTCTGTGCGTGATTGATCACAAGAGATTCATGTGGTGTTGTGCAGGTTATTATTGAAGATCATAGAAGATTTGAAGACGAAGAAGATTTTTTATTTGGTTTCTCATAACTTTGTGTAGCACAAACCTTGATCAGCTGGGATCCAACTAGAATCGGATTTATTCGATTGATTAGTTGCGTGAGTTCGGTAACACATAATAGTTCTCTTGAGAATCTATTTTTTTTGTTACAAATTCGAATCTTATTACCTTGGTGATAGAGATTGGATTGATCTAACCAGGAAAATGAGTTTACTAGATTAAACGGAAGAGCCTTTACACATGACTTAAGACTTATTTGAACAAAGAATCAATAGAGTTGTTCGCAAACAGATTTATTGCTCCTTTAATGTTTGGAATACGATCCAAAGGAATTGTTCCAGTGCGTGCACTCATCGAAGTCGGAAGCGCAGGGATATTGAGGAAACCGAGTAAACTAGGGTTAGTTGCTTGGTCTCAAGATACGAGGTTGGTTTAGATTTTGTATAGCGGCTTAATTATGAGAGTATTCATTTATGGACTAGGTCCCGGGGTTTTTCTACATTTGCGGTTTCCTCGTTAACAAAATCTTGTCGTGTATTTTACTTTTCTATTTCCGCAATTATAATTATTTATTATAATTAGAAGTAAAATACACAAACGTTAACTCCGTGTTACTTGATAGTGATCCTATAGAGTTTGGTTAAGTCTGAACCTATTATCAAGTAATCACACTTTGGTTGTCGTATTGTTTCGATCTCGTATCCATAGACAATCACACAATGTGTGAATATCGATTTGTTGCATTGTATCGACTTTGTCCATAGACAATCACTTTCGGTAAGAATACTTATAGGTGGATAAATAAAAGATTGTGGTGTATTTGGGTACCCTCGTCTTTTCAATTGGTATCAGAGCAGGCAAACACGAAAAGATCTAACAATCCATGTTTGGTGTGATCCAACCTATAAGAAATGAACTCGAGTTCACATGAATCGATTTCAATTAACGTACCGCCAAGATTTGATGGAACAAACTATCTGTGGTTGAAATCTACTATGAGTTTTTTTCTTAAATCACGAGACTTTAATACTTGGCTATTAGTCGTCGATGGTTATAATCGCCCGAAAGTAGAAAACTCGTAAACTGAGTTTAAACGCTTAGTGGATTATACAAGCGAAGAAAAGTCCTTTGCAAAGCAGAATTCAGATGGTTTGAATGTTATTATACATGCTGTAAGTCGTGATATACAACATCATGTATCAACATGCCAAACTTCAAAAGAAGCTTGGGACAATCTTCAGATCGTATTCGAAGGAAACACATCAGAAAAGGAAGTTAGACTTCAAACTCTCACCTCTGATTGGGAAAACCATCGAATGGATGACAACGACACGTTTGAAGAGTTTCATATTAAACTCTTTGTGATAGTAAATGCTTCTTTCTCTCTTGGAAGGACTATTTCTGAAAAAGATATAGTATGCAAAATTCTCAGATCGTTGCCATCTAGATACGAATCTAAGAAACATGCAATCATCGAAGCCAACAATATTTCTTTCTTATCAAGAAGTTCTCTTGTAGGAAAATTAAAGATATTTGATCAGGAGTTATTGTCAAAACAGAAAGACAATTTGGCCTACAAGTCCATTAAAAATCCTTTGACTCTGTGTCCGGAAGACTCCCAAGATCATGAAGATCTCGATGATAAAGATGATACTGAATTAAATCATCACTTGTCTCTTATTACTCAACGATTCAAGAAATTGTTGAAACACCGAAAAAGAGATCCTTTTGTATCAAAAATTAATCATATTTTTACCCCTAAGAGTGAAGATACTTGGGATAACGATGATATTATTCCTCAATGCTACAAATGTGGGTAGGGGTGTTCATGGTTACTGGTTAACCGAGAAACCGAACCAAACCAAACCGATTAGGGGGAATCCGAACCGAACCATTAACTAATTGTTGGTTTTGGTTTAGAAAAGATGAAAACCGAGATTAATGGTTTGGTTTTGGTATGATAGAGAAACCGAACCAATAACCAATGGTTAACCGAATATTGATAAAAAAAAATAATTGATTAAATTTTCATTAGAGATGTCACTGCCATTAGTTAAATCTTCTTTTGATCTCTAGATTTAGAGTAAGCTTTAACTACTCTTAATATTTTATTTATTTATTTTTTGTCTGTAAATTTTTTTAAACCAATACTATTTTTTTCTGTAAATTAGTGTAATTTTTTTTTTTTGGTTTGACATAATTATTGGTTAACCAAAACCACCGGAAAAAAACCGAAACCGGTCGGAACCATTTGGAAACCTAACCAATGGTTAATGGATTGGTTTGGTTTCAATTTTTAGAAACCGATAATATTGGTTTCGGTTTTGGTTTGGCTTGAAACCGAACCAAAACCGACCATGAACACCCCTAAATGTGGGGGTTTTGGTCATATTTCTCCAGATTGTCAAATTAAGGATAGTCGGTGGAAGAGAAATGCATATAGTGCAACACTTGATTATTCTCCTGGCGAGGATAATCAAGACTGTATGATGGATCATGTTGCAACCATTTCAGAAGTTTATGATTCAGAAATGCTTTCAAAAATAGATACTCAAGAAGAGTTCACTCCTAAATTTTTTCAACAAGAATTTCCTTGTGAAGATAAATGAAATCGGTTTCTTGAATCTGAAATCAAAGGAATAAAATTATCGCTTGATCAAATCATACTAAGCTATCTGAATGACAAAGAAACACTTAACAAGCGTCTTGAGAAAATCGAACTCTCTCAATGTTTTGGGAAAGAACAAGTATCTAAACTCATTCATGACATCAACTCTTGTCAAGATGAGATCAAAAAATTAAAATATGAAAACTCAAAATTGAGAAGTAAGCTTGATTGGTCTTGTAAATCAATCCTTGATATGAATACATCAAAAATTGACAACAAGAAAAGGTTGAATAAACCTATCAAGGCAAATGGCTGTAATCGGAATTTTTCTGGACCTTGTTTCCGATGCAGACAATGGAGACACTATCAAATGCATTGTCCTAGTATATAACAGAGAGAGAAACTCTGTTGATCCAAAAAATCAAGATCTAAGTCCAAATCTAAAATCACCTTTGAGAATCAACCTGGGAAATTGAATAATGTGATTTTTAAATATCAAGATCTTGTATCCTATTTGAGGAAAGAACTTAACAGTTCAACAGTAAAAAATTCTCAAGTTTGCAAGAATGTTGAAATTTCTAAGAGAAGAAAAATCAACAACCGAAAATTGATTACCTAACTTGGTTATCATAATAACATATCCTTATTATTTATCTTCAAAAATAAACAGTAAGGATATGTATGTAAATATTTTATAGAAATATTTCCAAATAAATTTTCGGTTAAGGTAATTAAATGAAATTTTCGGTTAAGGTAAATATGTATGTAAGTTTTAGTTTGATTTGCTCGAGGACTAGCAAAGTCTAAGTGTGGGGGAATTTGATAGGGTGTAGAATACATCCTATTTACTATCTATTGTTTATGCTTTCTTTGCTATTTTTCTTGTAAATTATGTATTTTACGCTTGTTTTGAGTTTTATAGCTACTTTGGAGTCACACGGAGGAAAAGAAGAAGAAATTACTCTATTTGAGAAAAAGGGCAAAATTGTCATTTCATGGGCGAACATTATCTGGAGCCCAGTCAAGGTTGAGGGGAAACTCTATTTGGAAAAGTACTAGACACAGACCAGCTGCGGTTAAGGGGTTGCCAATCAGGATGGCCCTTATCTAATCAGTGGGGTGGTCCCTATCCTTGGGGTGTAACCATCCATCCAAACAACCCTAATGCCTTTACCCTAAATTCGAGAGGAGTCTGCCTCTCATTCATTAATCCCACCTGAAATTTGAGAAGACCTTGCTGATGTTTGATGCAGGTCTGAAACAGGGGGTTTTGATTGAAATCGAGAGAGAGCAGAATTGAGAGAAAAGATGAACGACGAGAAGAATTAAAAGAGAAGAAATCAGAGATCGAATTAGGGTTTCTTTCCCCAAAAATGGAATTAGGGTTCAATAGCGATAGATGTAAATTGGGGTTTGCTTCTAAATCTGAGCCGATGAAGATGAGAAATTGGAGTTCGTAATGGGTTTAATCGATGGACTCTTGTTGCTGCAGAAATCAGAGAAGATGATGAGATCGAGATGGATGAAGCTGTCGTTGTTTGTGAGGGGTATCTGTCGCTGTAAATATTTCAGAAGAGATGGTGGTATTCATTGAGGCGCATCCATGGAGAAGAGCAACCGTTGTTGCCGATGTACCGAGAGAAGAAATCAAGCTCTTCGTGATGCCACATAGAAGGAAATTCGTGGTTTGTTGTTGAATCGGGTGTTGGTATACGTAATTCGAGAGAGGTGGCGATGCTGCTATTGAATGGAAAGAAGAAGATGGGTTTGATTTGTTGCTGTTGCAGTAGCAGAAATAAGGAGGATGAGTATGACGCAGATGAGAAAATGGGTTGTCAAATTAAGTACCAGAAGTTGAGTTTGGATGGTGCTAATGGTGGTTGCTGTTATAACAGATCGAGAGCTATGTTGGTGGTCCGATATAGAGAAGTAATTAGCGGATCGAGAGAATTGTGATGCTGCTAATCTAATGCAGGTAACGGGTTTGTAATGGTGATGAATGAGCTAAAGAAATAGATGTATGTTAGGTTCTTAACAGGTGAAGAAAGGAAGGCCTGGAATAGGCCGGGAATGTCCTATAAACAAACGGAACTCGTCCGGATTTTCCTCGTGGACGAGTTAACCGGTGTTTGGCGATGACCGCTCCGGACGATTCGATGACCGATCCACTCCGCAACTCAAGAGAGTCACCAAAGAAGACGAGTTTGGTGATCGAGTGACCCGATCACTGACTCTCCTCCCCTTTGACCCAGTGGACTAACGGTTTGACCTCGTTTGACCGTTAACTTGACGGTGCCGTGACGGAATATTCTCGCCGACGGAGAAGAAGATTCCGGTGTCGGATTCCGCCAAATTCCGCCATAATACCAGCTTTCCGGCGACCAAAATTACAGATTTTTGTGTGGATTCTTCTCATGGGTGTGAAGACTTGGACTTGGAATTGGATGGAGAATTTGGCTCAAATTTGGAAAGAGAAGATGGAAGATGAGAAAGACTTAAATTTGGAAATTGAATTAATATGGAATGAGGATTCTATTCCTTAGAAGATTTGGAGAACATTGAAGCCTATAAGTAGAGAAGTTCTCTACACACTTATATACATCTCTACACACACCTTTTACACACACAACACTTCTCTTTTTTTTATTCTTTGTGTGAACTCCTTAACATGAGTAGCTAATTTTATTATTGATTGAGGATGAATTCCTAGTTCTTAATATATGATTTGAGTTTTGTTTTCAATTCTATATTGAAGTTTTTCACATGATTATCGTTTGTTTTTACTAATAGGAATGTTTATACATTCATGGTTGATTGATAGGTTGTTTAGAGTGCACGCTAAATTGATTTGTTAATTTAATCTAAAGCTAGTGAAATTTAGGGGATAAGTAATCGTTTCTTGACTCTTTACATAAGTAGCAAACACGAGACCTTGCGGAGGGATTCCGTGGAGCAATTGTGTATGAAAACAACGTTAGCAAGTAGACCTTGATCTAAGAGTCTAACTACTAATATCAACCTAATAAGTTCATAAATCTTAATGCGTTTATTTAAATTACATCTAGAGTGATCTACTACTAGGTGGTTTGGTAAATAGAATCCGGTAGTCGAGAACTTCCGTATCCGGTGATACAAGGGATTTAGGGGTTTAGCACTGATCTAGCTGCTTTACCTACGGTTGGTGATAATCTGTGACTAATAACATGTGGATGAAAATCATAACTTGAATCATTATTTAGCAACGAAGAAGGATTCCTTGATCTTGTCTCTCTTATTGATTTCACCTTTATCTTTTAATTGCTTTGTTTACTTTCTTTTGCTTTACACCCCCCTTTTGTGACAATTTTTACAACTAAGAATCTCTTGCTCCTCGTGGGAACGAACTTGACTATACTATATTACTTGTTAATTAGGTGGAAAAATATTAATTAATTTGTTGTGGTTACGACACGCATCAGGTCTTATCGAAATAAGCGATTGTATGTTTACAATCAGTTTAACAAGGGAATTAAGTTTCTTAGTCGAACTGTTAAACTATTAGGGAAAATTGTTTCGGACAATTTTTTCCTTGATAACATGTTAAAACTAAATTATTTGTAGTTTCGGTTTTAATGTTGGTTATCTAAAAAGTGGTATGTGAAACCTTCGTGCTTAACTCTTATAGGTTGTTTACGGGTCTTTTAGATTTGTAAGATCCTTTCGGTTTGTCCTTTATTTGCTCGAACCTTTATCATTTTTTTGTGACAAAACGGGGGAGAAATATATGGAGTAAACAAGTGATCTGAAGTCACTAAGGAAAGGACATTAATGCTTAAAAAAGTTGGTATCTAACGAAAGAGTAAAGCATTAACTAAGGGGGAGAAACATATCATGTTGCTGTGTTCACTAAGGGGGAGAAATATGTACCTTATGTGATGGTTGTAGTAATCTGTACTACAAAAGGGGAATAACAAAGATGTTCGGATTGAATATCTACCTATCTTACCTTTAGGGGGAGTATAAGCTTTGTTATTCAAATGTCAACAACGGCATTTATTGATTGAATATATGCAGGTTATTGTGTTGTTGAAACTTGGAATCAAGCGTATGTAAAATGAATTCTTGTAATTTATTTATCCATATGTATTAAGAGTTTTGTCACTAAAATTTACAAAAGGGGAGATTGTTAGAGCATAGCTCGGTTGAACCCACCAAGCGTTGGTATGTCAAGTTTGGTTGTCACATTTTAGTGAATCAAAACTCATCTAAGAGTCGCTTGACTATGTACTAGAGACAAATTCGTTTAGGTTAGAACCGATTGAACCCATGAATGTGTTTTGATAGTTTGATGAATCACATAGTAGTCTTGGAATACAGATGAACCATTTCTAAACTTGTTTGGAAGTGTGGTATAATCGATTCCAAGAACGTAAATATGAAAGAGGATTTACATGAAGAAGATGTCAACATACTTTGAACACGTAGAATAATCTCATCTTTTATTGTTCAAAGATATTCCTAATTACTCAAGGAGATCCTGTTCGAAATAAATTAAGAATCTTTTAATTAAGGTTGTTAGTTTTATATGCTTTAATTACCAGCAACTAAATGCATATCTCTAGAGAATAAAAATTAGTAATGTGCATTTACTAATTGAAAATTTTCTATGGAGAGATTTCAAAAATATTGGACAAAGCATTTATTGGAATTAGGAAAACTGAATGGGCATTTATTGCAGAGTATACTTTCGGTTTTGGAAATTCCATGGTGTCCAAACTTCCTTGGTCTATAAATACCTAAGTTTGCATTTCTAGCAAACTATCCTAAGAGCCAGGCAAGCTTCATCTTTTTGTTTCTGGTGGAGCCGTCTATCCGGAGAGGAAAATATCCTCACTACACCAAATTGACCAAATAAGCTTAGAATCAAATTTTTATGCACTAAATAAGGACTTTGAAAATGAAATGTTTATTTTATATGGATTAGAACTCAAGGAGATGAAGAAACGAGGCATATCTCAAGGTTACATATTTCAAAGGAAAGAAGATGAGGGTAATGAAGTTTGTGAAAATTTAAATTTTATCGATGTTAGTGTTTGTTAAAAAAAAAAAAAAAATAAATTCAAACTTTTTGCAAATAAAAACCTCCAACTTTTTATTTATGTTTTAAGGTTGTTAGAAACGCAATCGGGTTTCTTAGTTGATTGCGTTAAAGTTGGATTTTAATTACGGTGATAGAATTGTGATCAAAGACTACCCATTTTACTTGCATAGTGTGTGTCTTCTTACCCAACCGCACCAATTTCGGCACTACTTTTGATCTCTTGAGATCAAGTCTGTGCATTTACTCCAATTGAAAACATTTTCTATGGATTGATATAGATTGTGCAACAAAGAAAAGAAAATAAGGATGAGAATTAATAAAATTTATAAAATATACAAGTTGTGGAAGAATTGAGTGATAAAGTCCTTTGTCCAAATTTGTATTTTTATTTTCACTTATTAAAAAAAAAAAAATCAAAAAATCAAAAAATATTGTAGTTTTATTTTATACCACCGAGAGTTCAAAAGAAAATCAAACAACAAGGAATTTGAGTAGAAAAGTTAAAAAATTATTATTAAGAAAATCATCGGGTGAGAAGGTAGTGAGTACTCCCAGTAATGGTTGAGAAATCGGAAGGTTATCCTTCTTAGTGATTTCTCCAAACTTGCACACTGAGAGACTGGTCTTTTTATATTATCATAAACCCTAATGGTAGTTGAGACTTATGATCACAATGCGAATTCTTTCATGGTATGGTTAGCAAACTATCCTAAGAGCTAGGATGCCAAACAAGATCTTTTTGTTGTTTCGGTGGAGCGAGTATTAAGAATCTTTTAATTAAGGTTTGTTAGTCTGCATGGAGAGAGGAAAATATCCTCACTACACCAAATTCTCGGGATTAGAAACGTATCCTCACTACGGTAGAAACAGAACCGCCGTTACTAAAACGGGTTGTAATGGCCCTCTCCTGTTGCAAAAGTGGGTGTTACATTTTTTTGTAACGGCCTCGTGGCCATTACGAATTTTTTTGTAACGGCCTCGTAATGTGCTTGAGCCATTACGAATTTTCCACGTGGTAACACTCAAGGTCCGTTACGACTTTTTTTTTTGCAAAGTAGCTGTTGTAATGTACCTAGAGCCGTTACGAACTTTTTTGTAACAAAAAAAAATATCGCGGTCAACCTTGACCTGGTCAAAATTGGTCAATTCAAGGTCGACTGAAAGAATTTACCTAATTCAATTTTTTTAACCCGCATGAACCTTTCATTCGCTTTTAATCATGCAATATCACCCATTCAATAACAATAATTTCTTCTATTCTTTCTACATTCATTCAAGCAGTTTAGAACTTGGGAGAGTACCAAAATTCTTCTAAGTATCAAATTCTAAGTTACAAAATTTACTAAGTTCATTGAAACTTCCTACATAGAAACTAGCTACATAGAACTTGGGAGAGTACCACCCGCTTTATTCTCCAACCTTTCTGATCTCATAACAGAGCATCATTAAATTAACCTGCAAACCGTAAAATGACAAACAATGGTTATATACTATAAGGTAATGCACTCAAACATCATTCATCTAGCTAGTTATAGTACTAATTATCCATGTTTAGACACTCCATCCAATAATAGTAAAATTTGCGTAAAAATAGAAGTAGATTCACCTGATTAGTTAAAGAATTAGAAGTAGTCCCACCAAAGCCTTCCAAATGGCCTGAAATACAAGCAGCCATGTAAAATTAGGTATCACATAGTAACGTGAATTTCTATTGTAATCAGTTTAATGACCTCATAGGACTAAAGAGCAGTTGCATACCAAATGCTCTGGATAACGTGAAGTCTGTAACTGTTAATACCTCTTGAACATGGTATATCGTTGAGATTTCACCTCCACCCACCAGTTAGGTTTTTAGCAATAACCCTGCGAACCATGAAGGGTTTATGAAATTATGGATTTGGTGATTAAAAAACAAAAAAAAAAACATTCTCATAAGGTAGAACCTACGCCCATTTCCACAGGAAAAGACTGAATAGGTAGTCTAATGGATTTAGAAAAAGAGTATAGGGTATACCTTCAAAAACTTCCAATTTGTGAGCAATGGTTGATCAAAACGACCTAGCCTACACCAATATTTCAAAATACCATGAGAATAGGAAGCACCCAAAAAAAAAAAGATGCGGGACTTGAATTAAGAACATCTGCTTTTCCTGTGACACAAATTCAAAAAAATAAATAAATCTTGAATAAAAATAGTTGTGATACATGAATACTAAAATCACAATCCATAGAAACTTCGTGTGATTCTTTGAAAGCAAAACAAATGAAATCTTTAGTAAATGATTCACCTTCTAGCATCATCTGTCTTTGTTTAGAATCAATGTATAAGCAAGTGTAGCAAAATTAAATTCATAAACGGCATTAGAATAAAAATCAAACAGATAAAATTGCAGTAGACAAATGCAGACCACGTGTACCTTATCTATAAAATTGATGAGTCTCATAAATATTTCACGACATCTATTTGTTTCTATAACTCTACACTTCATAATCAAAGATTGGTGCCAATTAAATTTCTAGGGGTAACCCTAACAATCAAAGGTTCAATTTAAGTTTCATATAAAACAAAAATTGAGAGATACAATTATCAGTAAAACTGAATGGCCATATCACCATTGACATCCCTTTGTTTACGAACTGAAATATTAAGACAAATGAAATAAAGTAAGAACAAAATTGTGCAGGGGATTTTGTAAATCTCAAATTTTCACTTAAACCAACGAAGGGGATTAGCATATCCAAAGGAAAACTTACTTTGAAATTTAGCCGTCCCAGTCCCAATGGATTGATTAGCATTCCTAACAGGAAAACTGCAATGCTCAACACAATTGGTAATCATCTCATCTTTTCTTCTCCTATTGAAGAGATCATAAGCACTCGATCTGTAAGTGTACGTACCCTTTCCGTTAATCATCAAACTGGAACAAAAAAAATTTCCCAAAGAGAAGAAAAGAAACCCTAATTTTAAAAAGATACATACCTAAAATTGACGTGATTGCTTATAACTGATAGTAAATACAAGGAAAAACAATGCATGTACGAAGAGTTTAATACATCCCTAATGGCAACATATAACCCCAGACGTTTCAACAGATCATATGTTGAGTGAGTTTCAGTAAAAACTTTATAGAAAGTTGTATTATCAACGCTAAAATTATGGATACTTTGAGGCCTATACTTGATAGAAAAACACTTTAGACCGATGATTAAGCGGAACTAGGCAGACAATTAACAAAATACACCATCAACCTTTATAAACTAGTATGACGGTAGAAGTAATCCACTGAACTAGTTATGCATTTCAGTTCATTTGTACCCACCAATTTCAGTTCATTTGTACCCATATGTAGCTGCAACACCATTTCAGTCTCATCTAATCATCCACTAACACCATTCGATCTAGTACCAATAGCAGAGCCAAACCCTTGAAGATGTATGCAGGTGAAGTGGTTATGCATATGGTGACGAAAAACTAGTTAGGGAGCCTACACACAAATACATCCATGTCAATATAAGCTATATAAATTTCAATCACAAAATGAATTTCAAATCCTCATTGCCTACACCAACAGTTCCCTATAATTGAAATCCTTCTCCAGACTCAACTGAACTCTAATCCCATTTCATTAATTCAAGGTTCATAAATACACTTACCTCAAAGTTATGCGCTCTTGACCATTGCTTATTCTTATCGATCTGCACAATTTGTTCCTTACTAAACCTGTGAAGCAAGAATTATCGATAAGAACACTTGTAACCAAATTGAGAAAGCAACAACCAAGTAAGAAGAATACACAAAAGTTGAAGAGGTTTGCCTTAGGTTCAAAACATGTCAAATATCATCCAATGACGGATCATTAATCTCATACAATACTTACAGTAAGGTTGGCCACATCATATGCTAGTCGAGAGTGTGTAGGAGATTACAAATCCCAAAGTGCCTCGCTGGTAGTTGGGACACAAGTAATAAACAAGTTTGGGGCGGAAACAACATCTTTCATCCCCCTAGTAATGAGCATATCCCAGCAATACGCAATATCCTGAAGCAAAATTGGAAGTGCGACACTTTCTGCAAATGTTGGTACAAGATTAGCTTCAGCATCATCTAGGTTAAAAGTCACCTCCATGTTCTGCAACCCATAATCAAACAGGAGAGAGTGCCTACAAATAAAACATCCCCGCATTTAGATTTGACAAAACAGAAAAACAAATTTAACCTAAATGCAAGGATGTATCGTCCAAATTAATATCGTATGGGAATAACCGTATACCATCGCATATCAGAAAAGTCAGATTCTATGGAGTGGATCCCACTTAAGAAGCTCTAGTCTAACATACTAAATTTCGAAATGACAATTTTTTTCTAGTTTATATAAGACCCAGGAAAAGGAAGTTTAATTGAATAGTGTTCATAAATATCTCATCAAAGCCAGAACAGTAAACCATTTAAACGAGAAAAAGGAAACTTTATTTATTGCATAATGTTGGGCGAACTCATCCAACCATAAAAGGATGCTTAAATCCTCACTCTGGCAACATAATCTTTGTCATACGAATGTTATCAGAGAGAGAAGAAGTATCTTTCTTGAATTGTGGGAAAACAAACTCTAAGACTTAGCAGCTGAACTAGATGCTTATAACCAAACCAAGCATGTATATGCAATTAGGTCATAAGATTAAGTTTGTTGTATATCCACACTCTTGTAGTAACTGTCTATAGTATTTGGAGTGGAAGTTTCTTTCTTTTTTTAAACAACATCACCCTCTTTTACATATTGTGACAAGGTTTTTCCTACTAGTGTTTCCGATTCTTATGAACTATACTGACTAATGAGGACTTTTTTTTTTTCCTTGTTTCCTAACCAAATCACTATTTTTCTTCGACAACTCAAATCATAGGCTAAATCTCGAAATGACAACCAAAAAGAATAGAACTAAGAACAGATCAATATTTCCTGCACATACTTGTTAGACTCAGATTTTAATCTCATGTGGAAGGACAAAAGTTTGCTGAAGTCAGCAATACAATTCTACATTACAACTAACTAAAGCAGTAAATCACAAAATGCTCGATAAACATAGCATTAAATAGCTATAAGAGTAATTCATACATGGTAATATCAACACATATTGTCAATTAAAATTTCAACGAAGGTAATTACCATTACACTTACCTAGAGATCTCTGACTTCGTTTTGCGGCTTCTTCAGTTTATCATTGCTTTCTGTCTCCTCACTAGAGCTTGCACTTTCACCAGATTCCATTGTTTTCGTATCTTTTCTCCTAATACGTTCAAAAGTATTCTTGTGAGGAATTGCTGCAGAAATAGACTTGCCAAAACTCACATCCATTTCGGCAGATGAAGCTTTTGGATCGTAACTAACAATTTTTCCACACCCGCAACACAGAAGCCTACCACTCTTTGCAAAATCAAAAGGCAGATGTATGTAACTGCCGAAACTAAACTCTTTACTCCAGCTTAAGTCATTATCAATATCATTATTCTTCTTCAATAATCACATGTTATAATTACCGACATTGAAATAAAAAGTAGCACTTAGAAAATCACCCAAAACCCCTAGTCCCATAACAAGATATGGAACATCAGCATGATAAGAAAAACCTAATACAAAGATAGGAGAGACAGAAAGAGAACTGACCTGGTTTAAGCTTAGGTTTCAACTTCTTTCATCATAACCACCACAAACCTCATCTCTCGCAACAAACTCAACCAATCCTCAGCACTTACACTTGCATCTGCTACTCAACTGCAATCTATACCACAACACCACAGCTCCAGAACAATCACACACCAGTTAAGTGAAATAAAATCAAAAAAGAAACAAACAGGTTCTTCTATTAGAGATTACAAAACGAAAAAATACCCCCAAAACAAGAAATAAAGGTAAGTTTGGTTACCAACAATTAGGGTTTCTTGTTCAATCACTCTTATCCGTTAAATGAATCTCCATTGATTGAATTTCGGACATGAAAACGCTATGCACGCAAACATCGTTGAATCAGAATAACTGCATCACAAACTCATAACCCTCGATTAAACACGCAAAACACTTTCATCTCCAAAAAATCAATTGATAAAATCGAGATAAACAGAAATCAAACCTTTGCATAGTAAGAGATAATTTAAGCAAAACTAATCTAATAACCAGGCTTTGTCTCTAACAGAAACCCTAGATCTAAGTTTATCTGTCGATTTCCAAATCTTTCTCGAACAATCTCCATCCTTTACATAAGCTTCGATGCCGATAATCGATTGCTCAAGAAAAATCAGAATCGCTGAAGAACAATCTCTCCATCAGTTGTCGCCGCTCTAGGGTTTGGGAGGAGGAGGTGAGGAATGAAGTTTGGGAGGAGGGGAGAAATGAAGAGGAAGGAAATGAATGGTCGAGAAGGGAAAACCTAAGTAGGGGGAGGAAATATCCACTAGTTCAACCAATATTGGGTGGAAAAAAATATGGCACACAAGTGAATGGCACACGCGAAAATATGCCTGTTACGACCTTAGTGTGACCAAGCGTGCGACTGGCACGCCTATAAAAAATTTAGTAACGGCTTGGACCTGTTACGAATTTTTTAAAATTTAGTAACGGCTTCAGCCTGTTACGAATATTTTGTAACGGCCATTTGTAACGACCCATAAGCCGTTACGAATTCCTGTTACTAATCCGGGAATTTGGTGTAGTGCCTAATTAGGCGAAATCTCTTACGACCGCTCGTTTAAAGACTTCTGTGGGATCAAGAAGCTCTACGAGTACCGTTGGTGGGAAACTAGATAATTGAAGTGTTATTAGTTTTCGATTTATTTGATTGACTAACGGTTGTTGAACTTTGATTTCACCTGGTTTGTTTATTCTTGAGAATATTCTCTTCTGATATAAGATTCACTCAAA
Organism: Papaver armeniacum; assembly: GCA_023531295.1. Classification (NCBI taxonomy): domain Eukaryota; kingdom Viridiplantae; phylum Streptophyta; class Magnoliopsida; order Ranunculales; family Papaveraceae; genus Papaver; species Papaver armeniacum. The sequence goes on from JAJJWW010019406.1 coordinate 25,585, forward strand.
CCAGATCGAAGTGTCGACGAGATCTTTAGACTGTTTGTAGATCTAAAGACATCTTGTGATAATCCATTGTTAACAGACTCCGTTCTGTGCGTGATTAATCACAAGAGACTCAATTGGTGTTGTGCAGGTTATTATTGAAGATCATAGAAGATTTGAAGACAAAGAAGATTTCTTATTTGGTTTCACATATCTTTGTGTAGAACAAACCTTGATCGACTGGAATCCAACTAGAATCGGATTTATTCGATTGATTAGTTGCGTGAGATCGGTAACACATAATAGTTTTCTTGAGAATCTATTTTTGGTTGTTACAAATCCGAATCTTATTACCTTGGTGATAGAGATTGGATTGATCTAACCAGGCAAAGGAGTTTACTAGATTAAACGGAAGAGCCTTTGCATATGACTTAAGACTTCTTTGAAAAAAGAATCAATAGAGTTGTTCGCAAACAGATTTATTGTTCCTTTACTGTTTGGAATACGATCCAAAGGAATTGTTCCAGTGCGTGCACTCATCGAAGTCGGAAGCGCAGGGATACTGAGGAAACTGAGTAAACTAGGGTTGGTTTCTTGGTCTCAACTATACAAACTTGGTTTAGATTTTGTATAGCGGCTTAATTCTAAGAGTATTCAATTCTAGACTAGGTCCCGGGGTTTTTCTGCGTTTGCGGTATCCTCGTTAACAAAATCTTGTCGTGTCTTTTACTTTTCTATTTCCGCAATTATAATTGTGTATTATAAATAAAAGTAAAATACACAAACGTTAACTGTATGTTACTTGATAGTGATCCTATAGAGTTTGGTTAAGTCCGAACCTATTATCAAGTAATCACACTTTGGTTGTCATATTGTCTCGATCTCGTATCCATGGACAATCACACAAAGTGTGAATATCGATTTGTTGCATTGTCTCGACTTTGTCCATAAACAATCACTTTCGGTAAGAGGACTTATAGGTGGATAAATAAAAGATTGTGGTGTATTTGGGTACCCTCGTCTTTTCAAAGTCGACATCAAATGATTGTCTCACACAAATCATGTAAGATGTTTCAAGGCAATTTCCAACAAATAAATTGTTTCCAACTAAACTTGTTAAGAATAATGATGAACATAGCTAAAACAAAAAGCTTCCAACACATATTTCGAGAAATAGATAAGCGAGTTAAACTCAGCTCGAAATATCAAATGTGTATAATATAAAAGTCTATATAGCTATATGACTTAGTCTCATTAGGAGATAGAATAGAAACTTCTGAGTGATGGATAAGTTTTAGTCTCCACATACCTTTTGTTAATGAAGTTCCTCCAAGCTCTCCTTAGTAGATCTTCGTCTTCAAAAGATGAATGCCGTGAAGTCTAAAGCTCAACTACACATTCTATCCTAATCCGAGACATATCTATAAGTAGACTAGAGATCATGACTTATAGTTTTGATCAACTTAACTTGACAAACAAGCTTGAGATAGCAACGCTTGCGAGTTCGACCGAGCAGTGCTCTAACATTAGTCAATTAGGATTCGTGAAAACTCTTGTAGAGATACATAATCTCTTGGTCGTGGATCTAGGCTCTTTTCAAATTTCTGGAAATCCCTGTTATTGGATAAGGAGTTTTTTTTTTTTTTTTTTCTTTTTTTTTAAAATCTATGAAATCCCCTGTTATTGGATTTAAACTTTAAAATCATGATTTTGATTTTTGAGAGACTTTTTAGTTAAAACGGGCTTAGAGAAGTCTTTCTAAAACAAATATGATATTCCGAGAGACTCTCTATTTAAAAAAATTCTATCTTTTTAAAGAACGTGTATATAAGAAATTAGAAAAATAAAGAAAAAATAGCACATGACAAAGAAAAGAAAATGACATATTTTTGTATCCGCACATACAAAAAATTATCGTCGAATTTTTCATTAGAAAAATATTAAAGTACTATCATGTTAATAATAAAATAAAATAAAATTATTTTTCTCGGTGATCAAAACCATTTTATTATTTGATTAGTATTTTTTGTCTCTACCATAGTATGTGAAAACTCTTTACAAAATCACTGAGATTAGTATCTACAAATTTCCGATGAGATTCACCGAGAGTTTCTCAAAATTTACAACGACTCTCTCAAATTCTCTCAAACAACAAGTTTCTCAAAATGTCCAGAAATTTTAATTGACTACCTCCTTCTTATTTGGTAGCAGGAAATGATGTTACACTTAAATCAAGTCTTTTATATTTAGTTACAGGGAAGCTAAGAGACATTAACTTTTTGTCACATGTTTACTTTCGAGATAGTAGTAAAGTCAGTGAGTGGCTATGGCTTAAGAAAGTCAACAAAAAGAGGAGAGGTTGATCCAATTTTCAAACACAACAGTACTATAGTATTTAAGGTCTTTTTTTTTTTTTTTTTTTTTTTTTTTGTAAACAAAAGATTTCATTCAAAACTTAACTCACAGAGTTTGTATTACAGACATTTTCAGCAGTGCAATTCAAAACTACTACAATAGAATCTCTTGTGATTACATTAGATTGTTCAACTAGAAGAGATTGTATGATAACAGTTGGAACATGAATCCATGTTTGTTGATATATGCTAGATGATCTAGCCTCTTTTGCAAGCAAATCAGCAGAGGTATTACCCGTTCTATGAATGAACTGATAACCCAAAAAACATGTAACTTCAGCCATCAACCTTTTTACCTCATCTAATAGTCTTTGAACCTGCCAAGTGATTTTAGAGTACTTCCCATTCAAGTAGTCCATCGCGTTTTTGAAGTCCCCCTCTAGAGAGAAATTTGTTAAGGCCTTCTCTCGCGCCCATTTTGCAGCTTCAAGAACAGCTACTGATTCTGCCTCTTCCGCTGATTCCGCCCGACCATTTCCTCCTCTTGCTCATTGAAACCCTGCAACATTTAGGATAATCACCCCGTACCTAGCATTTTTATCGCTAGATAACCAAGACCCATACACATTTATCTTAGTAGTTTCACCTAGAGGTTTCAACCCTTGTCTATTAGGTAAAGGCAAAGAAACACTTGGAATAATCATAGGTTCTCTCACACTTTCATTAGTCCTACTAGGAGTCCAGAACTGAATATGCCGCTGGATTTGAATGAAAAAACTTATACTAGAAGTATTTTTATTGGAGAACACCCTATCACATCTCTCTTTCCATATGAACCAAGCTTTAGTCGCTGCTATTTCTAAAGATAAGCTACCATCATCCCTAGCCCATTTTTTATAGTGATCTAAAAATGAATCACTCCTGTACACATTCGCAACATTTGGCCCTGGTGGAAGCGCCCAAACATACTTAGAATAAGAACATTCAAAGAAAAGATAAGTCAAAGACTCCACAATAGTTCCACAAAAAGGACAGGAGGAATCAAATCCCCTCCCCCTCATTCTTGACGACAATATTTGCCTAGTTGGCAGGGTATTGTTTAAGCATTTCCAAAGGAAAAGCTTAATCCTCTGAGAAATGTCAAGATTCCAAATTTTCTTCCAAAAAATTTTCCATACAGACATTGTTAGCAGCAACATTCCTAGGTTCTAACAATTTTGCATACATGCTTTTAAGAGAAAAAATCCGATTCTTTTCAAGTTTCCATCTTAATTTGTCTTTATATAAGACCCCCTGTTGAGAACAAAGGAGTCTAATATAATGAATTTTTCTAGCCACAACCAGTAGGAAAAAATTGTTAATCAAACTAACATTCCAAGATAGAGTAGTATCATCAATTAAATTAGAGACCAAAATAAGCTCGGAATCAAAAATAAGGTCGTCTCTATTGCTTCGTCTTTTTGTCATTTTCAAATATGTATTTTATGTTTTTGGAGGTATCACTTGTAAGGCTTTAATGATTTCTTTCTTCTTGGTGGGCCTCCCACCATGACATCCGTCCTCTCGTAGAACCTTTGTTGCAACTCAAACTTATATAGCATTTACATGACCAAAAATCATGCGATCTTGATTTGCCATAACTCGCCCTTGTTTGTACCCAGAAATATTTCTAGGCACAAACAAAATCGATTTGGTGATGATGATGAAAACTAGGGTTGTACACAAAACAACCATAAATAAGAGAGACACAAATTTAACGTGGTTCGGCAAGTTTTGCCTACATTCACGGACGATTTCCCGTAGGAAGAGATATATTATTGATCTATTGATTACAATGATTTCTGATCCCTTTTAGGGTTTGCTGGTGTATTTTCGTGTATCTCGACCTCCACCATAGGATTGAGACTCCCTTATTTTTACACAATTGAATATATGGGTTAAACCCTAATTTCGAGATAAACTTCATATAAAAGTAACTTAGCTAGCAAGTCATCAGGAATATTCTGAAACTTCCCTCCAGCAAGTTAGAGACTTAGCCAGCAAGTCATCCAGAAACTTCCAGAATCTTCTTCCAGGGCTTTTGCACTGGATCGGTAGAAACATGCCAAATTGACATGGGCTAGCGGGTTTGACCAACGACCTTGACTTTGACTTTCAGGTTGACTTCTTGATGTTGACTGTGACTGTCGATCTTTGAATGGCAGACTTCCTTGACTGGAAACATGATTGGTGACTGGACGGCTGACAACATGGATGGAGGCTGGCTGACAGTACGATTGGCAACATGACTGAAATATGGATGGCAGCGCTGTTAGCAACATGGTGTCATGTGGTTGATTTTAGATGGGTGTATTTAGTAAAACCTTGGGTGCTTTTGTAATTTTTCATTCCTTTTAGTCTGGCCACTATTCTCCTTACACGTGTACTTCACGGATTGATGCTTCTTTTGGGGGTCTAACCCTATTAATGTTGTAAGAGGACGGCAGATAATTAAGAAATTTTGTTATCTTAATAGAACTTTTGTTCTTAGGCTGATTTTCGAATCAGAGCTAATAATTCCGGCAATCTTGTTGTTTAAATTTGTTCACTATAGAAAAATTGGCATCAGAGCCGATCGATTCTGTCACCATGGGAGGACAGGGAACTCAAGCTACTAAGGATTTATAGGACACACAGAAAAAACAACAAACTCAACTGGATAAAGTGAATCAAGATGTGACGGACATGAAAGAACAACTCAATCAAATACTGCTTCAATTGAAGAATCTCGACAACAAAGAAAATGGGAATGGAGATTCAAACGCAATTCCAGAAGAAGGAAGTACTCAACCAATTGTTAATAAGCTCAATGAGAATCGAGGTTCCAACCACTACAATCGATTTCCAAAGCTAGATTTTCCCAGGTTTGATGGAACCAACCCAAAAGGGTGGATTCAAAAGTGCGATAGATTCTTTTTCCTTCACAACATCAGGGAAGAAACTCAGAAAGTACAGATGGCAGCGATGTACATGGATGGTAAAGCGGAGAGGTGGATTTCTAACTTACAAACTTATAGATCTATTATGTGTTGGTTTGAATTAGCTGAACAAGCGTGTTTGCGTTTTGAAAACCCCTCAAACGATAATATTGTGGGTATGTTTAATAAACTAGCTCACACCACTACGGTTGATGAATTTTTTGATGAGTTTGAAGTCGCTCGATCTTTAATGATGAGCATTCATCCTGAATTTCCTAAGAGTTACTATATTATGAGTTTTATTGGAGCCCTTAAGGAAGAATTCAGCACAATGTGCTAATGTTTCACCCCACCACCCTCATGAAGGCTTTTACTCTAGCAAGGCTACAGGAACAGTCCTTACTACACCAACAAAAACTCTCAAAACCAAATACAAAATTTTTTCCCAACTCTTTTTTCATAGGGAAACCTACATTTCAAGCTAATGTGCCACAAAAGCCATTGAGTCTACCACCAACAATTTCAAACCCCCACCACCTCTTCCAAAACCAGCAACACCCACCCACCCTCCCATCAAAAGACTCTCTCATGAACAACTCAAAATCAGAAAAGCTCAAGGGTTGTGTTACAACTGCGATGAAATTTATAGACAGGGTCACATCTGTAAAAAGCAACAGTTATTTTGGATAGTTGCAGATGAGGACACTAATGAGTTACCTATGGAAGAAGAACTGACCCAAGAAACTGAGCATGAAGCCTCAGAGGAGAGTGATGTTGAAATTTCTGTTCATGCCTTAACTGGCACTCATTGTGGGGAAACAATAAGAATACCTGGGCTACTCAACCATCACTCTATTTCTATACTCATTGACACAGGCAGCACCCACAGCTTTATTGATTCCTCACTAGCTCACCAACTACATTGCAATGTCCAGCCTACTCTTCCCTTGCCTGTCACTGTAGCCAATGGTGAGAAAACAGCTAGTTCTGGCATTTGTAAATCCTTAAATTGGACCATGCAGGGTCATTCCTTCTCTGCAGATCTTCGACTACTTCCTCTTGGTGGTTGCGATATGGTATTGGGTGCAGATTGGCTCAGACAGCTAGGTAATGTGCTTTTCAACTTCACTACTTTAACAGTCTCCTTCATATACCATGGCATGGAGATTACTCTTACTGGCATGTCTAATTATAACCTTCTTAAGCCAATCAGTAACAAGGAAGCTCATAAATTCTTTCAAAAGAACCCACATGGTATTTGTGCACACTTATGCTCCATCTCTGCCACTCAGGCACCCCCTCCTCCTTCTCCAGAAATCACTACATTGTTACAGAATTATCAGGAGGTTTTTGAGGAACCCTCCACCCTGCCACCTCATAGAGGCCTAGACCACACCATACCCCTCAAACCCAATTCCACTCCAGTTAACCAGAGGCCTTATAAATGCCCTTATGTTCAAAAGTCAGTCATTGAAGATTTGATTCAACAAATGCTCTCTCAGGGCATCATCCAACTAAGTCATAGCCCATTTGCCTCACCCATTTTATTAGTCAAGAAAAAGGACAACAGCTGGAGATTTTGTGTGGATTATAGAAGGCTAAATGATATGACCATCAAAGACAAATTTCCCATCCCTATCATTGATGAACTCTTGGATGAGCTACATGGTGCTGCAGTTTTTACTAAGATTGATCTAAGATCTGGATACCATCAAATCAGATTGTTTCCTCCAGACATTCACAAGACAGCTTTTAGGTCTCATCAAGGTCACTATGAATTTCTTGTAATGCCATTTGGCCTCACCAATGCCCCTGCTACTATTAAAGCTCTGATGAATGATATTTTCAAACCCTTCTTGAGGAAATTTGTGTTGGTTTTCTTTGATGACATCCTAGTTTATAGCCCTAATATGGAAACTCATCTCCAACATCTTCAGCAAGTCCTTTCTATCTTGCAACAACATCAGTTACATGCTAAACTCTCCAAATGCTACTTTGCTCAATCTGAGCTAGAGTACTTAGGACACATCATCACAGCTCATGGAGTGGTAGCTGATCCCAACAAGATACATAGTATGACTTCTTGGCCAATTCCTAAGTCTATCAAGGAGCTGAGGGGATTCTTAGGCCTCACAGGCTATTATAGAAAATTTGTTAAGGGTTATGGACTTATCAGTAAACCTTTGACTGAGTTATTGAAGAAAAATGCCTTCTTATGGACTGAAGCTGCCACTACTTCTTTCAATCAACTCAAAGTGGCAATGACTACTACACTGCCTTAGCACTTCCGGACTTCACAAAAAGTTCATCTTGAGATCGATGCCGGTGATACTGGTATATGTGCAGTCCTTATGCAAGAGGGGAGACCAATTGCTTTTCATAGCAAACCATTGGGCCCCAAGGCCATGGGGTTATCTACCTATGAGAAAGAGCTAATGGCAGTGGGCTCAGAAGTCACCAAATGGAGGCATTATCTCCAGGGACATCATTTCACCATCAAAACTGATCATGAGAGCATCAAATTTTTCTTAGAACAGAAGATTACCACTGGCTTACAACAAAAGTGGCTCATGAAGCTGCTGGGTTTTGACTATGACATTCAGTACAAAAAGGGATCTGACAACAAAGTGGCTGATGCTTTATCTAGAAGGGCACACCTTCCAGCTACCTTACATAACATCACTCTTTCCAAACCTGTCTGGATGCAGGAGATTGCTTCTAGCTATACAGATGACCCTAAAGCTCAACAACTCATTGCTCAACTGCTAGTTTCTTCTTCTTCCAATCCACATTTCTCTTACCACCAGGAGATTCTCAGGTATAAATCCAGACTGTACATTGGCACTGCTAACAATGTCAGATCTTCTATCTTGTCTTCCTTACACTCCTCAACCATTGGTGGTCACTCTAGCATACAAGCTACTTACAACAGGGCCAAGCTTCATTTTTTTGGCCTAAAATGCAGCAAGACATTATCTCCTTGGTCACCTCTTGTGATATATGTCAGAGGAACAAGCATGAAAACACCCTCCCTGCTGGACTTCTGCAACCACTACCTATACCTGATCAAGCATGGCAGCATATCTCCATGGATTTTATTGAAGGCCTCCCCAAAAGTGAGCACAAAGATGTCATCTTGGTGGTGGTAGATAGATTGACAAAATACAGTCATTTCATTGCACTTCAACACCCTTACACTGCCATTACTGTTGCCAAAGCATTTCTGCATAACATCTTCAAGTTACATGGTCTACCTTCATCCATCACTTCTGATAGGGACAAGGTCTTTACAAGTAACTTCTGGCAAGACCTTTTTCATCATTTAGGCACCAACCTCAAGCTCAGTACTGCATACCATCCACAGACTGATGGACAGACAGAGAGAGTGAATGCATATTTGGAGAATTATTTAAGGTGCATGACAGGATTTCAACCAAAAAAGTGGTTCAGCTGGTTGACTCTTGCAGAATGGTGGTACAATACTAGCTACCACACCAGCATTAAAATGTCTCCATTTAAATCCCTATATGGTTATGATGCTCCCCACTTAGCTTTTCCTGCTGCTATCACCACTTCAGAGTCGCCGTTGAGGAGTACCTTTCACACAGACAAGCTATGCTTGACATTCTTAAAGACTCACTATTTGTTGCTCAGGCAAGAATGAAGTTTTTTGCAGATCAACACCGGACTGAAAGAACTTTTGAGGTGGGAGATTTAGTTTATTTGAAGCTACAGCCATACAGACAAGTCTCTGTATCACTGAGGAAGAACTTTAAACTATCAGCTAAGTACTATGGACCTTTTCCTATCATTGCTAAAGTAGGCAATTTGGCTTATAAGTTACAATTACCACCAGAAGCCCGAATACACCCTGTGTTTCATGTCTCCCAGCTTAAGAAAAAAATTAGTTCTGCTTATGTTCCTTCCCCTACATTGCCACTGGTGGATCATGCAGGCCAAGTCATCATAGCTCCTGTCTCTGTCTTGAGTTACAGAACCATTGTAAGGGGAGATCACACTGTTCCACAAGCACTCATTCACTGGTCTAATGCAACAGCAGAGGAGGCTACATGGGAAGACTTTGCCACTCTCCAACCTCATTTTCCAGCTTTTGTCCTTGAGGACAAGGACAATTTGGAGGGAGAGATAGTGTCATGTGGTTGATTTTAGATGGGTGTATTTAGTAAAACCTTGGGTGCTTTTGTAATTTTTCATTCCTTTTAGTCTGGCCACTATTCTCCTTACACGTGTACTTCACGGATTGATGCTTCTTTTGGGGGTCTAACCCTATTAATGCTGTAAGAGGACGGCAGATAATTAAGAAATTTTGTTATCTTAATAGAACTTTTGTTCTCAGGCTGATTTTCGAATCAGAGCCACTAATTCCGGCAATCTTGTTGTTTCAATTTGTTCACTATAGAACACATGGTTGGAAACAGACTGGCAGCGTGGCCGGAAACACGACTGGTAACATAGCTTCGACAGTTGACCGATGGTTGACCGGCCGTTGACTTTGACAATTGATTGGCCGGTAGACTCGGTTAGCATGTATACCGATTTGGTTGGCTAAATAGCAGACTTGAACGAGACCCAAATGATGGTTCAAGTAGCAATCACCCCCAATATGTAGCATTTTAACTCATGGTAAAAACAACCCTCTTATTTTGTCAACGGTGTCGAGCAGCTCCAGCTCAAGTGGTGAAACTTAAACTATTGCAACTTGTGCTACACCGGCACCGCTAATGCAAATTTACATCTTATATTTTTAATTTCAGTTGAACATCTTTCAGCCCGATCCATGGTTTAAGGGAATTAATGCTAACATGTTAGCAGTGCATAAGTCCATATACTCTGCGGTATGTACAGATCTGTATTAGTGTTGACGAATATGTGCAAGAATGTGGAATGCTGCATTCATTTAATACTCTCCAATAATCGATCATGTTCATATAGTAACGAAGGATCCATATGCATGTTGGCATTTGGTAACAAATTTTTTCATTGTTTGAAAGTTGATACTAATTCTTATGTGAAAAGAACTACACAAAATTGGTTAAAAAGACCAAAAAAATAAAATTTCCTGGGTGAAAAGGACAGTCAGATTTAGATACTGTTTAAATTGACAAAAATTTAAAAATAGGCATGATGTAACCAGTTTCATCCTGTCCATTTTCAAATATTTTTTCTTATTTTTATTTTACACAGGATGCATCAAGTTTCATCCTTGTTATTTTTTAAGTGTAAGCCAGGATGAATCCAGTTTCATCCTTGCTATTTTTTTTTTTGTCCATTTCACCCATAAAATTTTTTACTTGTCCATTTGAACCGTGTTTTAATTTTTTTTTGGACAAATAACCCATTTTCCGAAAGAACTATGTCTACGGTTTTACCTGAAAAGCAGAAAGGTATTACTTGTTTGAATGTTTTAAGAATATTTTAGCTTTAATTGATTTAATTTATTATCGTATGATTTTGACTTTAGTTTTTCACATGTTCATTGCTCATCTAGCGAATGGATCTATTCTATAAATTAATCCAGTTTCAATTCTCTCATCTTTTCAAGTCAAGTTGTATTGAGTTGTGAGCTGGATTGATAAATTATTTATTACGTCAAAATGTCAAAGATTTCCTTTTCAGACTAGAAACTATGTCACTACGAAAGTTCGAGGACAATTCCATGGCAATATGGCATGTTATGAAGAACATTAAGAAACATATATAAGCTTCCAGCTTAATTTGAAACATAAAATATTGATTAAACGCGTTTTTTGGATAATAATTTGGGAGAGTATTCTAGAGTTTGACGTGGTTATCATCCTGCAAATAATCTCCTCAAAATCTTTAAAGCTAATTGGGATCTAGTGTTTTGTCATTTTACTTGGCCAAATGCATAATGAATCCTTTTGCATCCAAAGAAACTTTGAGCTTTTTCTAGTCAGTGCCATTTTGAGACGTGACTCCCAGTCTCCCAAGTTCACTATGAAAATCATTATCCAAAGAGGCCCTATTTTCACTACTAATTAACAACTGATAAGTCTTGGGATTTCTCTCAATGGGTTGATCAAGTTTCATGCATCATAGGTTCCCATAATCAAACTTGACCACTACATATCTTGTGTTAGATTCGTACAAATGAGCTCCTTACAAATGAGCTCCATAATCAGCAGAAAAACTTAAACAAAGAAGCTTAATTTATTAGACGGCCAGGGCCGTCGCTGGCTATAGGCTAGCTAGGCAAGGGCCTAGGGCCCCCAAATTATACGTTTGTTGTTATAGGGTAGTTTTCACTTTTCACTATCACTATGTTTTACTCCCTTAGAGCGATTCCTACGGCGATGGCCAAACACAAAAATCTGTTCAGCCAGGTGGATGGCCAAACTAGGTTTTCCACTATGGGAAAGCACTGGGCGTTAGAGTACTAGACGCGCGTCATTAAGAAAAACGGTGGCGCTCAGCAGCCGAACGCTGGCGTGAAGGTGTCAAACGCTGGCGACAGGAAGGATGACGCCGCGTCACGGACTGTGTCGCCGGTGGTTTTCCTTTTGACGCCAACCGGTAGTTTTTAAATTTCGAATTTCACCTTTTCCCTCTATAAATTGCCGTAATCTTCAAACAATTTAGTACACCAAAATTCACTTAAATTTTCTCTTATAAAAATGGCTGAAAAAGCGATCACACTTTTCTGCGATGCAAAACTTGAAGCTGCTGTTTCTAAGATATGTGGGAGTTTTAAAAAGATCGAAAATTGTAAAAGGGAAGTGCAAGTTTTAGAAGTTGCTCCAAGAAAATGTTCCGCTAAAAGGCAAAGAAAAGCTCCTGTTTTGAAACTTAACAACAAAAAATTCAAAAACAAAGGTGAAACTGTCAAAGAGCGCGTTGAATGGAAAATACGTCAAATGAAGATAAACAGGAGGCCGAAACTTGTACTTGATTTTTATTAAAGTTTTTAATATTGTCGAAGTTTATATCTTGTAAAATTGGCAGTAATATCAATGAATGAAAATGTTTATATTTTAAAATAGATTTCCACTTTAGATTACGTGAAATTTATTACCATTTATTTAAACTTGCAAATAACATCAAAGTACATTTTAATAAACCACAACAAAAATATCAAACTACATCAAATCCAGCCACATTCTCTCTGTAAAGTTCATAGCATTCAAAATGCGTAAACTCTCTCCCGCTTTCTTCGGTAAACTTGGTCAGAGCGATGGTTTTCAGTTCTTCGTTGGATAATCCAGAATTGCTACGATGAACCATCCACAATATTTCCGTATAATGTTTGAATTCATTACTGATGAATGCAATTCTTAGTTTTAGGCTCTTCTTGTTTCTTATTGCTTCGTTCATGAAAATACAAAATGTCCCAATACTCTTTCCCATAAATGGTCATGGTTCATTGGTCTCGCCATACGATGTAACCAACATCGAACTAGAGCAACATCTTCTTCCACCGTAAATTCCTAAGAAATGCGACACTCGAGTGCAGTAACGATGTACTTGAGATGGACCATCTTTTAGAATTATGAAACACGCTTCGAAACGAAAAGGCTTACCATGAGCTTCATCCCAATTCTCAAGAGATGCTTGGATCACTTCTTCTTCAGTTACACCGATGAACTTTTCTCGATCAATTTCCATTACCTGTTCAAGAAATGGCTGGACTGCAAGCCTAATACGCTGAAAACGAGCACGCAATTGACGAGCATCTCGGTTTCCTGGGTTTCCCGTCAATGAGACGAACATTGAAAACACGTTCTCCCAAAAAGAACTATCATTTGAAATAACAACACCAGTGATTACCCTATGAAAGAAATATGCTTTGCATAGAGTTATATCCTCATCTTCGGTAAACTTGGGACCACGATTTCTAAGAGACATTTCTGCAAAGGAGGAGGATAGATATAAGAAAGAAGAAGAAGAAGATGTGATTTTGGAGATACAATGAATGAATGAATTTTATAGGATTTGAGAACGAAAAATTTGCCGTTTGAAATGGAAATTTAGCCGTTGGCGTTTGCTGTAAAGTCTCGGGCGACATTAGTAACGTCTCCCAAGAATTTCCTATGAGCGCCCGTTTGAATTACCAGCGCCCAATTTCTATTATAAATTTCCTAACCAACCGATTTCTCTCTCATCATCCACAATGTTTTATAAAGGCAAAGCGAAGCAAATATTATGTGTCGAAGCAAAAGAGGTTTGCCCATAATAAGGGGGTCTCGACATGGCCTGGGGGAAGGTTACACCGCTCCCGAAGCCCGAGTTAAGAGACTGGATTCCCAACTATATGAAAAATTTCTACACCCAGCCGTAGTGCCCGTGGATGGATGAAATCATTTGGAAATAACAAGAAAACACCAGTGATAAGAAAGAAATTCTTTCATGTGGGGGTGTCAAAACGTACGCAAATGTCATGATATCCTCATTTGCGCAATGATCACTAACGCGAGGGTAAGGCGAGGGGGACAACCACGATTCGACTAAGAGACCAAGGAAAGGAGGAGGATACTTGGAAAATATAAGAAAGAAGAAGAAGAAGATGTGATTTTTCAATGAATGAATGAATTTTTATAGAATTCCTTGATTTATGAAGATGAGAACATGATGAAAATTCCATCCGAAGCGTAGGCAAGTATGGGAATGAAAAAAATGGAATATTGCTTCAAGGAAAGAGTTATACATCAATAATGTTAGCCAATTATATTACAAGGAAGAACTACCAAAAAAGGGGGAGTGAAGACTGGAGGGAAAAATCCAAGAAATACACTATAATAAGGATGTTTAAATGTCGATATTACAAGCAGAGAAAGAAAACAAAGAGTTAATCCGATTCTTCGTCCTATTATTCTCATCCTTCAACCCTCGATAAACGTATGTTTCATGTAAAGAGCGTTTAATCAAAAGAAGAATGAATGAATTGGGAATGAAGGATGGAGATTAGGAGAAACTTAAAATAAATTGCGAAGGAGAGAATCAAAGAAAAGTTGCGTAGAAATGGAAATAAGGAAAAAAAAGATTCGAGAAAAACGAGGTCATTTAATGCGAGAAGAGACATTAGCCAAGAATAAGCTATTGAAAGAGCATTTGTCGAAAAGGGCTTTAATGGTTAAAAAATCGTGTACCTGAGTCAAACGATAAAGATAAGCAACAAGTAAAGAAATCAAAAGAATCACTCTCATGATATTAGGAGTAACAAAGAAGTCGAAAAGTATTTTTCCTTAAAGATCGCTCTTCAAGCAATATTCATGAAAGAGTAAGATGTAGGATTCAAATATCGCACACATTTCTTAGCGTGCGAGATTCATTATTTTCCTTAACTCGCGAGAATTCGAGAGAGTGTCTCGAGAGAAGGTAGGCAAGGCTCCTCGAGAGAGTGTCTAGGTGGGGCAGGCTCGCAGAAACGCAGTTATGATGCGAAATTCAAAGAGCTCGAGAGAATATGAGCCGATGCGAGCCGTCATTCTTTTAAATGTATCTATTTTCCTCGTGTAAACATTTCATGAACTCAATCAATAAACATTCTTAATCTTACATCTTTCAATGGATTAAGTAAGCAAAATCGAGTAAGGGGTGTAGTGTGGGAACCGCTACTACAATGTTTTCTAAAGGCAAAGCTAAGCAAATATTACTACAAAAAAGAGGTTTGCCCATTATGTCTGGGTGGATAACCACAAAGTCTTATACAATGTCCTTGGATGTATTCAAAGTGTCCGCATGAAGGTTGTTCACGCATCAGAATGGTGATTGAATCACAACCGGAAAAGCTCAGGTATTTGCAATGTCAAGATCCCAATTGTCCGTAGGAACCACATATGCTAGATGATGCTATGAAGATTAAAAAAGAAGAAGAAGAAAAGATTGCAACAATGTGCAAAAACTTCAAACTTAAAGCCAAATTGAAGAAGGAGTTATTACACTGCAATCATTGTGGATATGGAAATCACGAATACAAACATTGTCCACAGAGAATCAGTTCATGCTCAAAGCCCGGTTGCAGGACTTTTATGCATTTGCGGACTTCTTCTAAAGAAGACACATATGGAAGGCATTTTGGGAATGTCCCAGGTGTTTTTTGGTGGAGTGGGCTGATTGAAGTTGTAGGACAAATCGATTCACTATGGTATTATGTTATTTAATTTGTTGTTTATTAGATGTTATTATCTAAAACCATCAATATCAAGTAATTTAAATTTCACTTCGATTAAACATTGCACCATCAATTTCATAAATAAAAACATACTGCATTGAACAACCACATCATACATGAGAATAAAAGAAATACATTAAATTAAAACAACTACTACATATGCGTCAATTCTCAGCGGGTGGTGAAATTCCTAGGTTGATGTAGGGATCGTATCTGTTGAGCACCCTAAGAATGTTGAAACAAGCATGGAAGGCGAAAGGACGACCGCGGTGAGATGCTGGCCACATCGCTAGAGTTCTGGGAAACACTTCATGTTTGGCTTCACCGTTCAGCTTATTTTGGTGATTCAACATTAGTTAGGCGACAAACTCCAATACATTCGTTCTAATTACACTAAAACGATGGACCAATCCGTGAGAATCACGCCCACGGGATGTTCCCGGTTTCGGTGGTGAACATTCTATAACATTTGTCCCAGAAAGTGAACATCGAATCGGGTACATTACGCATTACAGCTTCTTGTGTGTGAAAAACAAAGGCTCTACAAATAGCTAAATCCTCTTGTTGTGAGAATCCAACACGAACTGTAGGAGGCATTTTTGACAGTAAAGAAAGTGTAGAATGTGTGAATTTAGAGTTGAAAGTAGGAGTATTTATAGAATTCAAAATCGTAGCCATTGGATCAACAAGTTTTGCAGCCATTCAGATGGAGCCGTTGGCGCCATCGAGGCCGACGCCGGAGTCTCACTGAAGTCGCCACGTTAGCACCAAAACGCGTTTTGGTTGAAATGCGAAGGCGTCACATGTCTTTGTCGCCTGTTATTAGTCATGGCGCGCGTTCTTGCACCAGACGCCGCCTACTGGAATGTCTCAGTGTTCAAATGAACAGATCTGTTCATTTGAACATCCATTTTCTTGGTTTGTTCATCCCATAGTGGGATCAAAATGAACAAACTCTAGGTTTGTTCATTCCATAGGAATTGCTCTTAGAAAATTATTGATTTCCTGTATTTTTTTGTATCGGCAGTGATTAGAAGATCCGCAAATATTCCTTTTTGATAATAAAAGTTAAGCTTGTTCTTTCGATCATATTTATTTTTGCTATTTTTTTTTTCTTAACTTCATTTCATCTACCAAATTATTGTGCACAAATGATTTTAGCATTCATAACAGCTGATCATTCTGAAATTTATAGTCCAAAGTAGTTTTAGACTTTAGTTGTATTGAGATGCAATGGGCCTTTAAAGAATGGATACACGAGTTGTCGCCTGGCTTGGAATCGTACACATCAATTAGTCGAATTTGGGTAAGACTGCCTGGATCATTTTCATTTTAGTACCGCAACCGAATTAGAAATTCGTTACTAAAAAACAGATTCAAATCGATTGTTCACATTCCAATCATACATACATAGATACATTAGCTGCAGTTTAGCTTATTTCTCCAAAGAACCAAACCTAAGAAGTATAATTAAAAGAATGAGATATTTTAGATCAAGCTATATATTCACTCACTAGTAGATTTGAACAATTTCAAAGAGTTCGCGGAAATTTTTGGATTCTTATATAATGTTGATCAGTTGCGTTCTCTTGATGATGATATCTTAGTGGCTTCTTGTATCAATCTTGAAAATCATCCAAAGCATGGTATGAGTGCCGATACTAGTGGGCATGACTTATATGGGGAATTAAAAGTTTTAAAAAATTATCTGCCAGCCGCAGTAAAGCAATTGAAGTATTGAATTTCTTAAAGGATATAGAAGGTTGCTACCCCAATGCGTTTATTGCATACCGAATTTTATTGACAATTTCGGTTACAGTCGCCTCGACCGAACGAAGTTTTTCAAAGTTGAAGTTACTTAAGAATTATCTTCGGTCGACGATGTCACGAGAAAGGTTGAATGGGTTAGCAATATTATCTATTGAGATTGAGATGTTAGATAACATTGATTTTGGTAGTATAATTGAAGATTTCGCGCCGGAAAGGGCAGGAAGATCAGTTTTAAAAATCGCCAGAATTTATGTTATTTTGCTTATATAAGCCTCCGTTTCAGTAAGTTCGCCTAGGGCCCCTACAACTTTTGCTACGGCCCTGTAGACGGCCAAGATAACGCCTATCCTAAAGGATTCCACCAAGACGCCTCGACATCACACGTTTAACCATATGGCAAACCTTACAAATGGTTCTGAGTTTCAAAGTTTAATCATTTTCCATTATTATTTATTTTTCATTTTCCCAATAATATAGAATGGCAATTATCAAAAGCAAATAATGTGCTTCAAAAAAAAAAAAAAAAAAGAAGCAAATAATGAACTTATAAAACTTATTAAACGATTAATTATTTGGTTACGTACAAAAGCGGTGCTGGATTTCTACGTCAATCAAACAGATTGAGAAGGATTCAAACTATCTCTGCCGTTTAATTTTTAAGTTGTTGTTCTTTTATTAGTATTTCAGTACTGTATTCTCTTTGCAGTTTCGGTTCTGTACCGACACTAGCTAATACTTGACAACTTTTAACACGGTTTATATCATTTTCAGTCTACTGTCACTTCCTCTTCTCTCTATAAATACATGACTCTCATTTCGTAGTAGAAGAAACAAACAATTCAGGGACGCTATCCATCTATCCTTCACTCTCAATCGTTTTCTCTCTCGCTAGCTCTACCTGTCTTGCTTGCACTCTTCGGTGACAGTAGAGCGATAAGAATTATGTCTTCGCTCAGATTAGCGACGGTCTTCTTATCTGTTGTTCTTCTCTTTGCATTCGTAAATGCTGAAGATCCTTACAGATTCTTTGAATGGAATGTTACTTACGGAGCGATATATCCTGTCAGTAGTGCATTTCCTCAACAGGTTATATTGGTAAATGGTCAATTCCCTGGTCCCGACATCCATGCCGTTACAAATGATAATTTGATCATCAACGTCTTCAACAACTTAGATGAACCATTCCTTTTCTCATGGTAAAACCTCTATCTCCTCCCTCTCTTGCTTGTCTGTTTATTATATGCAAGATTTTAATTTGTTGAAATCACTGTTTTATACATATAGACATGCATTTTAAGTCATCACGGTACCGTTTCTTGTATATATGCTTCCTCTGATCATTTATTAAATATGTAATTATGCATACAGGAATGGAGTAATGCAGAGGAGGAATTCATGGCAAGATGGAGTTTACGGAACGAATTGTCCAATTCTACCAGGCCAGAACTGGACATACACTATACAAGTAAAAGATCAAATCGGTAGTTTCTTCTACTACCCTTCACTTTCTTTCCACAAAGCCGCTGGTGGGTTTGGTGGGATTAGGATTCTCAGCAGACCAAGAATTCCAGTTCCTTTCCCTGAACCAGCCGGTGATCACACCGTTCTCATCGGTGATTGGTACAACCTTAACCACACGGTAAACCTTAATTCTTTCACACCTAGCAGTGTGCCCCTTAATTATTTTTGGTTGACCTCGATTATTTTTTTGTGTTGCCTTCTTGCAAGTTGTTTATAGACAGCCAGATTATGTTGACCCTACTACCCCCTTTCTCTTGTTCTTTTTTGAAACAAAAGGACAAGATTGTATTAAGAAAATAGGAATTAACACTCTGTCGATTGTGATTGCCGAGAGATCCAAATTCACTCATAATCATGGCTCGTCTCGTGACCAAAAAGCTTAAAACCTCTCACAAAGTAAACAAACTTCATTTAAAGCCTCCACGGCTCCACGGGCGTCATATATACCGTATACATCATTTTCAGTATCTACAAAATATCCTGTCATTTCACTGGAAACTAAATCGTCTACGCAATAGAAAATTTTCGAACAATTAGAGTAAAGCACATTAACTTTTAAGCAGATAATTAGTACTCCACTTGTACATTTACTTGACGAAATTGCACTCTTTTTGTTTTACAGAGATTGAGAACCATTCTTGAAAGCAAAAAGGCCCCTTCCCCAAGTGATGTGCTCATTAATGGTAAAAAGTCCACTCCTGTGGGCAATGCTGTCACCTACACAGTCCAACAAGGTACAATACATGATCCAACTACAACTATACTTTTAAAAGTACACATTTTTGTACAATACTAACAGGGATTTCAACTCGCTTTAAATTTGCAGGCAAGACATACAGGTTCAGGATTTCCAATGTGGGTTTACAGAATTCACTCAACATCAGGATCCAGAACCACACCATGACATTAGTTGAAGTTGAAGGAACACACACAGTCCAGACAAACTACACATCACTAGATATCCATGTTGGCCAATCTTACTCAGTTCTAGTAACAGCCGACCAACTTCCAAGAGACTATTACATGGTTGTGACTACAAGATTTTCAACCATCCGCCTCGAAGCCACTGCGCTTTTTAGTTATAGCAATTCGAACGGGCAAATAGCTGGGCCAGTGGCGCCAGTCGAAGGTGTTCCTGATAACTATGATATCGGATTTTCCCTCAAACAAGCACTCTCCATCAGGTACTACATTGTTTTATTTCATACTGTGTGTTATGTGACCGGTACACCCTTATGTTCTAACCCATTTTTGTTTGTTTAGGACTAACTTGACTGCGAGTGGACCAAGGCCAAACCCACAAGGTTCATACCACTATGGAATGATTAAGTTGGCCAGAACTATCAGACTTTCCAGTTCAGCTGCTCAAGTAAATGGTAAACAGAGGTATGCAATCAACAGTGTCTCCTTCGTTGCAGCTGATACTCCTCTCAAACTTGCGGACAAATTCAAGATCCCAGGTGTTTTTACACTTGGTAGCATCCCAGACAGCCCTTCTGGCAGATCAATGTACCTTGACACATCTGTAATGGCTGCTAATTTTAGAGATTTTGTTGAAATCATATTCGAAAACCCAGAAAACATGGTGCAAAGTTATCACGTTGCTGGATATTCATTCTTCGTAGTCGGGTAAATATCTAATTTTTTCAGTATATCTTGTCTACGTAGACTTTTTAGTGATCATGATTAGAATTCGTAACACATTAGTCCCTGTTGATCTAATTATCTTTGTTACATTTGTTTGTGTCAATGCAGTATGGATGGAGGAGTTTGGTCAGAATCAAAGAGAGAACGGTATAATCTGGCAGATGCAGTTGCGCGTTGCACTATTCAGGTCTATCCCCAATCATGGACGGCAATTTATGTCCCACTTGATAATGTGGGTATGTGGAATATAAGGTCTGAGTTCTGGGCACGTCAGTACCTTGGACAACAATTTTATCTCCGTGTTTATTCGCCCGTAGAATCAGTTAGGGATGAAAAAGTTATCCCACCAAATGCTCTACTTTGTGGTAGGGCAACAGTGTTTGCTCCCCCTCCTCCCCCAGCAGTTGCACCGGTAGTTCCACCAGCAGTTGCACCTGTTTCATCCATATCTGTTGCACCAACAGTTGCACCGGTAGCTTCACCCCCTCGTTAAGCTGCCATTACAATACAGTAGTTGGAGGAGATAAATATAAATAGTCTTGGAATTCAAAATTTGTGGAAAGTACAATATGAATTTATGAGTTTTATGTACTTGGTCTGATTTTGGTGCTCACTCGGCACTATTAAGCCAAGATATAGATTGACCTTATATTGGGGTCACCATTCTTTTCTTTCTCATTGCAGTCGTTGTAGTTTTCACATTCTCTGATTTGTAAGTGTCCATTGAATTCTTTTTTATCAAGAATAACAAAAATATTCATTGAGTACTACATTTTTTTCCTTGCTTCAATTGAAGTTTTGTATGTTTCTTTACTTTCCACTGCACATTTACATTAAACTTGGACATGAATGACATTAACAAGAACCTTAACCTCTTGTTGTCTTTTGTTTCACCAACTGTGTCCCTGGCCAGTCATTGTTAATTAGCAAGTCGTGTAAAATCGGGGAATCTGTCATTGGTCCTTCCTTTGGATCCACTCCGTTAGGAGCCTAACTAGGCAACTTAACTAAATGAGTACTGATCTTGAGCCATTCACCATGTTTAATATACAAAATTTGTATATACATGAGAAAAAGTTGAGGAGTAAGAAAACTCCAAAAACATCGATTTGTAAAGAACAAGGACGGATAACTGCTTATATGATCCATAGAAGAACTGCAAACGCATCAATCTGAAACACCAATTACTTTGTTCCAGCCGAAATGTAACATCCCGTAATGTTCATGTGGTATTCCTCCACAAATGTTCCAGCAGTACAAGAACATCCCTTGGAAATCTTTGTTCTATGAATCTATGGACTAGTTTCTCAAACCATAAGATTGCTTTGCACATGAGACAGCTTGGTCAAATTAGTCCGGAAAAGGTCAAGAAGCGGGAAAAGTTTTCTGGGCTTAAATGGGCCTTACAAAACTTTCAGTGCAGAAGAACCATTTTTTTGGGACCATGGTTCTATTTTTAGTAAGACATTTAGAAGTAAATCTAGGCCACCCCTTATCTAGATATTTCTATTAATACCTAAATTACCCTCCTGATTAATTTTGGGTAATGATTAGTTAGTGTTAATAATAGTTAGTGTAATGATTAGTGAAATGATTAAGTTAAAGATAATTAGTGAGATTAAAAAACCAGATGGGTTTTTTTTTTTAAAAAGAAGTAGAGTTATTGAGAGAGTAAAGTTAGAGAAGATGAAGAAGTAAAACATGGATTTTACCAACCACAACCGGAGGAAGAGTATTTGGGTACCCAGGTATGCTTCAAACTTAGATAATGTTGGTTGAATTGGTCCAAATATTCATAAAACTGTAAATTTTTTTAAAAATTTCCTGTTAGGTTCAGGTAATTCGGTTACCAAGTGTGAAGAACAGGTAACCGAACACGTAGTTCGGTTAGTAAATGTCAAGAACATATAACCGAACACAGAGTTCGGTTTCTTTCTTCAAACACGCAGGTAGCCGAACTTTAGTAATAAGATTTACAGAGGTATGTTCGGTTGGTTCGCAAACTTCAACACAACCAAGTTCCCAACCGAACTGCAGGTTAAAAGTAACCTAATGTTAGAAGTTCGGTTGGTTCGCAAACTTCAACATATTTTGCGAATCAACTGAACTGAGCTTATATATGCATATATGCAATTAGGCAAACGTTCGGTTAAAGTAAAAACTTAACAATTTTTGTGATCCAACCGAACTGCACTTGCAAATGCGTATATGGAATTAGCCCATAGTTCGGTTAAAAGTATTTTTTGCGAATCAACCGAACTTTGAGTTCGGTTAAGAAAAAATTAATTCCTGATAACCGAACTTTTTTGCGACGTAACCGAACTAAAAGTTCGGCTGAGACTTTTTTTTTGCGACATAACCGAACTTGTCTCTGAAAAAAAAACCTCCATTAAACCTCTCTGCAACTTCCATTTTCAGCTCATTTTGATGATTACTTCTCATTTTTTCAACCAAAAACGAATGACAAGTAATGAGTTTGTGAGAATATCTTTGTTAATGATTTAAATTAAGCTATATATATGAGGTGGTGGTTGGTGGTGGTGGTAGGTGGTGGTGGTAATCGGTGGTTGGTGGTGGTGATAATCGGAGGTGGTGGTGGTGGTAATCGGCGGTGGTGGGCGGTAGTGGTGGGAGAAGGTGGTGGTGGTAATCGGTGGTTGGTGGTGGTGATAATCGGAGGTGGTGGTGGTGGTAATCGGCGGTGGTGGGCGGTGGTGGTGGGAGGAAGTGGTGGTTATATATATATATATATAGGTGGTTATTAGGTTGTTTTAAATTAAATTAGGTTAAGGGTAGGTTAGTAATTTCAACGCTTTAGGACATCCCTTATAACTATAGGGAAGGTGGCCTAATAAAACCATGGTCCCCTAAAAAAAACCATGGTCCCTAGGTCATAAAACACAACTCTCACTCTGGATAACTGCAGAGCATATTCATAATGTTCTCCCTCAGAATTCTCACTACCAAGCCATGGTTGCCAAATACATAATGCTGCTGGTTCTAGTGTCAATTTGTGCTCTTGCAAAGTGGACACCGAGTGTTTCTTTGTATCCTTTGGCCTCCTCTTTGGCCTCTCTTCCTTGATTTAATGTTAGTCTTCTTGAAGAGACTAATCTTTGGGAAAAGATCGGAGAGTGTTCTCCGAAGGTGTCCGACAAAGCAAAGGTTGCATGTTGCGGAAGTAATAATAGTACCAATACTCAAGTACCATAACCATGCCGGATAAATCCTTCCCATTCTCTCGACCATCCATCAAGAAATTTATAGGTATTACCTAAGGAAGCTAAACCCCAATCATATTCCCCAACTTTATCCAAATTATCGAGCAATAAAACCCAACGTTTATCTACTCTTCCACTAGAACCCGCAATAAGAAAATGACCAAAACACCAAAGAAAGAATGCTCTTGTCAATACATCCGCACATTCAACATTGTTGGTTTTTTCTCTACTTTTAATGTAGGTTCTCAAGATACCTGTGGATATTGTTCCGGACTTAGTGTTCCAGTTATCAAATCCTTTGAAATCTTGAAAATACAAATCATCCAAAGCAACAACTGTTAGCTCACCTAATACTAAGCATAACTACTTGATTTTTCGTAGGGTCACCAATGGAATTCCCGTTAACATATACCAATCTACAGGAAGGAGGCCAAGCTCAAATTCTCTAAAATGGAAGCTCTTGGTTTTTTTCCGCCATCTTTCAGCTATGGCTTCAACTAAACCTCTATCCGCATTGGAAAAGTTAAACTCAAAGACAGAAGAAAACCCACAATTATCACAGTATCTTTGCGCTATCGGATTATCTTTCACTAAAATTTTTTATAACGTTTCAACCTCATTAAAACCGCCTCTAAAGTTTATAGTCCGATTATCACTCAAATTATTAGATACATGCCTATCTCCCTTTGCCGAAACTACTTCCAAAGCTTCTAAATGTTCTTCCATATTCATACTATTATCTTCCATATCATACTACAATCAAATAACAAAAGAAAAAAAGAATCAACCACATTTTATCATTTTCATCATAATCATTCAAATTCATAATTCATACAAATTCACAATTTTATCCACCACATATTATCATTTCATCATAATCATCCGAATTATACAAATTTAGCTTCATCAAAAATACTACAAGTATCATTTTCACCCTCAAAAATACTACAAGTATCAAAAATTCATAATTCATAATCCGAATTATATAATCATGTAATCTCTTATACAAATTATCATTCAACTTCATCACAAATAATCAATTTTACATTTAGGTTTTTTAATCCCCAATATCAATTTTCATTCACAAAAATTCAAATTAAATCATACAATACTAGAAATATCATCTAAATAACAAATACCAATCATCTAAACATATCAATTTCATCAACAAATCATGATAATCGGAAAACAAACAAACAAATAAAAAAAAAGTTTCAAAATCTTACCCAAATCGATTTCGTGGACGGATTCGGTCCAAACCGATCTCAAATGATTCCAATGATGTTGTTGATCAAACCCACGGAGCGATTTGTGACGAAAATCCTGAAATCTAGATCTAGGACATGCATTTTCGGATGGTTTTGGGGGTGAGGAAGAAATGAAATGAGGAAGAAGAAGAAGATCGACCTTCTGCTGGGTTAGACTTAGTCTAAAAAATGGTTCGTGCAGAAAATAGCACCCGACAGGGTTAATTTGGTGAAAAACCAAAACCCTAACAAGTAGAGTCCATATCCGATCATTCCCTCTCTTCAAAGCAGTTCTCTGCTTCGTCTCTCTCTCTCTCTATTTATCTTTCTCGAAGGATACACTTTCGATTTCTCTGTAAGTCCATCAAACACCGATCTCCGTTAACTAGTAGTTACACGTTTACTACACTTAAGGTTATTCCTAGGGTTTATCTATTTCTCTACTCCAAGATCATGATTAATTTCAATTTGCTGGAACTTACTTAAAAGTTTTAGGTCATTTATTTTTATACACAGATCTGCATTTATCATCAAAAACAGTTTCTTATTTTACTATTCGATTTCAGATTCTGTTATTAAAGGAGCTGAGTTGATAAATTCCGAGTGAGGGTTTGGCTTCACTCTGATTCTACACGATGCCGGTATGGTTTTTAGTGATTGATTCAGTGTTCTTCTTATTTAGGGTTTTATTATTTATTTTTTGATTCTCAACGTTTCTGTTAACTTAATGTTTATTTACTTTATTTTAGGCTGATAGATTATTTAAAGATGATGCTACAGAAGAAAAGGGGGAGCGGGCGCGAATGGTGGGTTTCCCATACACTTTGATTGATGTTTAATTGCTTTTTGATTACCCCTTTCAGTTAAATGACTGTTTTATTTCATGTATTGTTGTACACTTTCTGTCCTGACCTAATGAACTTTGCTTTTGTATTTTTTTTTATTGTAGTCTTCCTTTGTTGGTGCAATGGCAATTGCTGATTTGGTCAAGACCACGTTAGGACCAAAAGGGATGGTAAGTTTTTTAAATTTTCGGCACAAGACACCTCTTGTTTGTGCATCAGGCATGATATTAATAGTTGGTTGTTAATGTCTCTGTGTTGCAGGATAAAATATTGCAATCATCTGGTAGAGGACGTAGTATTACTGTTACAAATGATGGGGCTACAATTTTAAAGTCTCTTCATATTGACAACCCAGCTGCAAAAGTTCTTGTTGGTATCCTTTGGCTTCTGTTTATCATTTGAACTTTGAAGGACTGCAGGGATACTTTTACATTTTACTGTATCTTGGATTTTTATACATTTGATCCTTGGTAATTATATAGCACTGACTGACTCCATGGTTTTGTTAGTCAACCTTTTTAAAGAGTTATATCACGGGCTCCTGAATCAATCTTTTTTGTTGATAATTTATTTTCCTTAATCGAGAATTTCTAGATATTTCTAAGGTCCAGGATGATGAAGTTGGTGATGGAACAACTTCAGTTGTTGTATTGTGTGGAGAACTTCTCAGGGAGGCAGAAAAGTTAGTTAACGCAAAGATCCATCCGATGACAATAATTGCAGGTTTATTTCAAGTCATTCCACCTATAAGGGTTGTCATTTGATATATGTTGTGACTACTATAGTGTCAGCGAGTCATTCATAGTACCTCTAAGTTTCTTAGACTCACTTACATATGTGCTATATTGCTATTGTTTATTATCTGAAGTTGCCATGCCCATTCCACACATCTTTCTGCTATGCAAACTTGTGCATGTCAATCATCAGTTATTAACTAATCAAAAAAGTTGAGGAGAATCATTTGCTGTCAGTTGTAAGATATTTATTGCAACTTGCTACACTTAGTTGATTGGTACGGCAATGGTATTTGACAGATGTGCAGTGCGTTAAGCTCGTCAATAAGTTAGTTTGACAGTGCTTACTTAATCAGGAATTGATTTACTGATATTCAATCAGTCGATGTGTGTTATCTTATCCACCATTCAATTGCATCTAGTTTTACTGCTTGATTCTACCTACAGTTTATAGTTGGTTTTCTGCATTATGCATGCACTCAATGGTGGTTTATGGCACTGTTTCAGTGAAATTGGTCTAGCTCTTGTAGTTCCGTCTTTTTTCACTTTTTTTTTTAATTTTTTTTTGTTGAAATCAACATGTTAGTCTGAAGCCTCTTTCCTTGCATCTCTCAAAGTCTGACCACTTACATTACTTTTGTTTTCTTCTGAATGTTTTCTGTTTACTTTGGCAGGGTACAGGATGGCCGCTGAATGTGCACTAAATGCTTTGTTGAAGAGAGTAATGGATAACAAAGAGAATTCAGGTAAATACCATAGAGAGAGCTTATTATGCACATGTGTACTGTGTAGTGAGCCTGGTGGCCTTGCTACTTGTCTGTTGTGAATTGTTTTGATGCTCTATGCAACCTGGTGAAATCATGCCACTAACAAGATAAACCATACAGGTTGATATTAGCCTGTTAAAATACAGACAAGTGCGGATGATGCTTTCTGTTGACTCTTGGTAATTTGTTTTTGGTTTTTGCCTAGCTTATTCACCTCTCTTTGTTTTCGTTCAGAGAAATTCAAGGAGGATCTGATGAAGATTGCAATGACTACCTTGAGTTCCAAAATTCTCTCCCAGGATAAGGAGCACTTTGCAACACTTGCTGTAGATGCTGTTATGAGGCTTAAGGTAATAATGAATAATCTAACTCTTTTTCGTTAGACACAATGTTCTTGTGATCTCGTTTAGATCCTTTGTTATTGTTTCCCTGCATGCCCTTCTACATAAAGTTCTGCGAATGTTCTTGACTTCTTTCTATAAAGCATCACTTGGCCACCTGATGCTGTGAATGGCTTCTCTGATTATAATATCTGGAATAATGTTTTAGCTGATTCATATTTAATGGTAATTGCAGGGAAGCACAAACTTAGAGTCCATTCAAATTATTAAGAAGCCTGGAGGATCCTTGAAGGACTCATTTCTAGATGAAGGGTAAGTCTCTTTTCAATTCTTCCATGATTTTACGAGTTATATATAACTTATATTTATATGTTTTTATTTCTCTAGCATTTGCCTTTAGCAATGAGAGGCTATGCCTTGCACAGGAAAATGCATCACATTGCCTCAGCGTTTACTTAAACCTTGTGCTCGGTTGAACTTATACCCGCAATCACATAATAATTAGATTTGTGTTTTTATATTGCATCCCTCGGTGGTGTTCTCTATAAAGTAGGTATTTACATCTTGTATCTAGTTTAGTGGAGCGATAACTTCCCTAGGCACTCATTAAAGGATATTAATCTTCTACTGCATTTTTCATTTCTCTGTCTAGTCTTCATGTTGTATTTTATTTCAATATTTTGTTTTTATGCGCTTAATGTTTGTTACTAATAACATTTCATCACACGGGCATTTGTTCTCCCTATGCAGATTTATTCTTGACAAAAAAATTGGTATTGGGCAGCCTAAGCGCATAGAAAATGCTAACATCTTGGTAGCAAATACTGCTATGGATACCGATAAAGTGAAGATCTACGGGGCTCGTGTTCGTGTTGATTCAATGGCTAGAGTTGCACAGATTGAAGGGGCGGAAAAGGGGAAAATGAAAGAAAAGGTGGAAAAGATCATTGGTCATGGAATTAACTGTTTTATTAATAGACAGCTGATCTACAACTATCCCGAGGAACTCTTCGCTGATGCTGGAATCCTTGCTATTGAGCATGCAGACTTTGAAGGCATTGAACGCCTTGCTTTGGTAACAGGTGGTGAAATTGCATCTACCTTTGACAATCCTGAATCTGTTAAACTTGGTCATTGCAAGCTTATCGAGGAAATCATGATTGGTGAGGACAAGTTGATTCACTTTTCTGGCGTCGAGATGGGTCAAGCGTGTACCATAGTATTGAGAGGTGCAAGGTATTTTTCTTTTACCTAGTTACCTTCGACAGGCAGATCAGTACTTGTTATAGTTACGTGTGCATGTTGGAGTCTCTCTTAGACTTCAATACAAAATATATTAATGTGGTCTTTTCTTCTAAATTGCTGAAAGTTCGAAGCCGACAGCACGTATCTTAAAAACTAATAATTCTAGTTATTTGATATATTTTTCTTCTGTTGCAGTTTTCATGTTCTTGACGAGGCAGAGAGGTCTCTTCATGATGCATTGTGTGTGCTATCCCAGACAGTGGTCGACAGCAGGGTTTTGCTTGGAGGTGGTTGGCCTGAAATGGTGATGGCCATGGAGGTTGACCAGTTGGCACGTAAGACTCCTGGAAAAAGGTCGCATGCCATAGAGGCCTTCTCCAGAGCTCTCCAGGCCATTCCAACAACTATTGCGGACAATGCAGGTTTGGATAGTGCTGAGTTGATATCTCAGCTTCGTGCTGAGCACCACAAGGAGGAAAGCAATGCTGGGATCGATGTCATCACTGGAGCTGTAAGTGTTTTTCTTTTCTTTCTTTCTTAACCTCTGCCTGCTTTCTTTATTTTGGGGTCAAATATTACGAAATTTGATGAAACAAATATCAAACCCAATCTGATTAGTTTTCTTGATCGACGAGGAATTGTTCTTGGGGGCCAGTTAATGTAATTCAGTTTGTTAAGGGCTAGTAGGAATTTTTGTTATCTCACTGCTCTTTCGCTTACAAGTATTTGGATTATCTGCAGGTAGGGGACATGGAGAAACTGGGGATATCAGAGGCTTTTAAGGTTAAACAGAATGTTCTGCTATCTGCTACTGAAGCTGCAGAGATGATTCTCAGGGTTGATGAAATTATCACTTGTGCTCCACGGAAGAGAGAAGATAGAATGTGATAAAGTATACCAAAGCACATCCCCAACATTTATGTAACGACTTGTTTGTTCTGGATTTTCTAATTATCTAGGTTTTCAACTATGTGGTGACTGCTAGAAAATTGGGTTTAGTAGAGGTAGTGTCAGGTACTTGTTTTGAACATAGGAAATGATGGTGGCTGTATTTGAATTTTGTGTTTCTTAAGTCCTTCCTATTTTGCTTCCTCTCTAGTCTTAGTTTTTTTTTTTACTTTTAATGTTGGTTTTTGCCTAATTTGCTCTGTATTGTGGAGTATAGTCTGTTACTTTAATTGCTTGTGTTCTGTTATCTGCAAGATGAAAATTCTAGCTTGGGAAGCCTTAGGCTGTGGACAAAAAAAACAACTAAACAAAAACTATTATTGACCTCGAAAACCTGAAGTTGTATTCCTATCAAAAACTAAAACCAAGAGAGATGATAGGAGAGATACCTACTTTCAAAACGTTCTATTTTCAACCGGTTTTAACAATTCTCTATGGAAGCCTAGCACCATGGAATTCTTTAGAAGAAGTCTCAGTCAAGGTTAATCACATTAAAATGCCATGGGTGAACCTTTCTACACTGGATGACTTGGATAATAGATGAGTAGAAATTAACATTTAATCCTATTTTTAGTGGGCTTTGGATGCTCAGCCCCCCTCCAAATCTCGGGATGTTGTAGTCCAAATATCCATGTGTTTACTGTTTTGTCCAAATCTTGACGAGTTAGTCCAAATTCTTCAAAATCCAGCGATTTCAGTTTTTTAAATATTTCAGAAATGATCTTCCAGCGATTCAGTATTTAAACACAGGTTTCTGAGTTATTTTTTTTTTTGGATTTGAGATTTTGATTGAGAGAGAAAGAGAGAGAGAGAGAGCGCGAGACAAAGAGATTTGGAGGCGATTAATCGAGATAGAGTAATATTTTTGGAGGATTCAATCGTTTCTGCAACAGATTTCAATTTTAGGTAAGTTTTGCATCCGTAATTGCTTGTTCATTCTCTGATTTTGGTTAATCGTTTGATTTCTTACTGATTTTTTAGTTTTTTTGAATGCATGATATGAATACGATATGTTACATCTTTTTGATTATGATCTTGTTTTGATTTTGTTATTTCTTAGGTTTTGATTATCCTGAAACGCTTTTAATTTACTGTTTTTAGTTTTGATTTTTGTTTTTTGATGCATGATATGAAATCGAACCGATGTATGATTGTAGACTACAAATTTCTTCATCTATGTGTTTTAATATGACTCTGAATCTTATATCTTCGATTAATTGATCGAGTTTTTGATTTCTATTATTTTTTGATTATGTAGAATGTGTATTTTCCCGTACACTGTACACGTTTTAGGTCATTCAAATATGAAATTGTGATTTGAAGTTTCAAATGTTACTATATCTCATGTCTTAAATTGATATTCAAATCCTTTTGATTTTAAATCTCTTTGTTAGTTGATTCAATTTTTTTTTAATTTTAATTTCTTTTTTATAGCATGTGTATTCTTTTGTACACTTTACATTTTTTCCAGTTTCTTATATATGTTTTTTGGAATATGCAGGTGTATCAACTAAACATCTAAAAACTATTATTGACCTCGAAAACCTGAAGTTGTATTCCTATCAAAAACTAAAACCAAGAGAGATGATAGGAGAGATACGTACTTTCAAAATGTTCTATTTTCAACCGGTTTTAACAATTCTCTATGGAAGCCTAGCACCATGGAATTCTTTAGAAGAAGTCTCAATCAAGGTTAATCACATTAATATGCCATGGGTGATAATAAGGGTTTTTAATCAAATGACTAATGAGAAATAAATAGGAGGGTGAACGTTTCTGCACTGAATGACTTGGATAATAGATGAGTAGAAATTAACATTTAATCCTATTTTTAGTGGGCTTTGGATGCTCAGCCCCCCTCCAAATCTCGGGATGTTGTAGTCCAAATATCCATGTGTTTACTGTTTTGTCCAAATCTTGACGAGTTAGTCCAAATTCTTTAAAATCCAGCGATTTCAGTTTTTTAAATATTTCAGAAATGATCTTCCAGCGATTCAGTATTTAAACACAGGTATCTGAGTTAATTTTTTTTTTGGATCTGAGATTTTGATTGAGAGAGAAAGAGAGAGAGAGAGAGCGCGCGAGACAGAGAGATTTGGAGGTGATTAATCAGATAGAGTAATATTTTTGGAGGATTCAATCGTTTCTGCAACAGATTTCAATTTTAGGTAAGTTTTGCATCCGTAATTGCTTGTTCATTCTCTGATTTTGGTTAATCGTTTGATTTCTTACTGATTTTTTAGTTTTTTTGAATGCATGATATGAATACGATATGTTACATCTTTTTGATTATGATCTTGTTTTGATTTTGTTATTTCTTAGGTTTTGATTATCCTGAAAAGCTTTTAATTTACTGTTTTTAGTTTTGATTTTTGTTTTTTGATGCATGATATGAAATCGAACCGATGTATGATTGTAGACTACAAATTTCTTCATCTATGTGTTTTAATATGACTCTGAATCTTATATCTTCGATTAATTGATCGAGTTTTTGATTTCTATTATATTTTGATTATGTAGAATGTGTATTTTCCTGTACACTGTACACGTTTTAGGTCATTCAAATCTGAAATTGTGATTTGAAGCTTCAAATGTTACTATATCTCATGTCTTAAATTGATATTCAAATCCTTTTGATTTTAAATCTCTTTGTTAGTTGATTCAATTTTTTTTATTTTAATTTTTTTTTATAGCATGTGTATTCTTTTGTACACTTTACATTTTCCAGTTTCTTATATATGTTTTTTGGAATATGCAGGTGTATCAACTATGTCTGAGAAAGTAGTTTATGCTATTTTGAATCATGGCGAGCATTCAACGCCTTTTCGTGTAAGTACGCGGAACACCGTAGATGAGTTGAAGCGTTTTACATGTAAGCAGTGGAGGTTTTTGTTTCCTGAGACTATAGGTTTGATCTATATGGATAATATCAAATAAGTTTTGTACTTGGTGATATACAACTGCAAGGTCTAGTCGCTCTTACTATTTTTTTAACAATGAAGATTTCTATTTGAATGTTGACGTGATTCTGAAGACTAGTTCTCGTTATAAATCTGGTTCTAGTACTAGTTCTAGTTCTAATACTGTAAATTCTTGTGTAACTGAAAGTCCTAAGCTTGTAAGGGTGGTAGATCATGATGCAGATATAGGCAAGCCTCTGATTTCCAATGTATGGATTTATATTTTTGACAAGATAGGTAGAGAATTTATGGATGGAGTCCAAGCAGTTAGAATTGCTGTGGATAAGTACAAGATGGCTAATGGATCCTCTGAATCCCAGCAGGACTCTACGCACTTGATTCCCTTAGCTGATCTCACCCACAACTAAGAGTTGCTACAACCCAAAGTCGAAGACTTATAGACAAATCTGTCTCACACAGAAGAGCCTATTCTGATAGATAAATATGTCTCCCACAGAAGTACCTATGAAGTTTTGTTCCGTCTTTTGATAAATCAAGGTGCACAGGAACCAATTGAGAATCCGTTCTTATATTCCCGAAGAATAGCCTAGAAATATCAATCACCTCACAATAACTTAACTATATGGTAGTAGAAGAAGTTATTGTGGAATCACAAAGAATGAAACGAAGAGCTTTGTTTTTACTTTTTATATCTTACCTATCGGAGATAAATCTCGAGCAAATCTTAGAGAAGATAATACTCAACACGATAGGACAAGTAAGATCAGAATACACAACTACAAAGAAAATAGTTGGATCTGGCTTCACGAATCCCAAATGAAGTCTTCAAGTCGTTAACCTATGGCTACAATGGTTTTGGAAAAGCCTAGGTTAAAGGAGAATCGACTCTAGTCGCAACTAGGACACAGGAAAGTGTCGGGATTAGGTTTTCCAGTTGCTAGAGTTATCCCTTATATAGTCTTCAAATCAGAGTTTGATAGCTTAGAAAAAAAGCAATCAATATTCACCGTTAGATGAAAACCTGATTTAAGATTCAAACTAAGTTTGCTTAAAATCAAAGAAATATCTCTCCACCGTTAGATGGTCTTAGCTTGTTACACAAAAATGAAATATAACTTCATTTAAATATGGGTAACCGTACCTAAAAGTGTATATTGAGTTGGCTCAACAATAGTTAACCGAAGTTAGCCATATGAACACTTTTGTCTTAACCACATTCATCAAACACTTCTAGATCAAATTTGATGATCAATCAAACATGAAAGATAACCAAATGAATCAAATTGTGTTACTCATAGAGTTGTTCAAGTGTATATATCTCATAGAAGTATACATGTGACAGACCGGAAAATTTCGCCTGGCGCGCCTGGGCGCGCAAGACATAACTCCCCCGGTGCGCCACTCTGATGCTACCAACCGGGACTTAATGCTAGGCAAACACACGTTAATTTTCCCTTGCAAGCATGCTCGTGGAGCATGATGTATCTAACTTAGTTTCCACACCGTTCCAACTTACCACATAACAAGGGTATAAAGCCTTAAAGGCTATGGCCGATGCACCCTGCATGCATCACTGGCTTCCGAGTCTTGTCCAGGCATAAGACATGCTTGGACTTGCACATAGGCCATTGACGGCCTGATTCCATCTCCATTAGGCTCCTGCAAGCTCCGCTAACTTGCATACCGACGTAGCTTACTTTCGAGGCCATGCCCAATGCGCCATTGATACATGCCTAAGTCGAACGCCTTGATAGGAAGTATGAGCATCCAGTAAATGGAATGCAACTTGCCTCATCAAGTTTTTCCACAATCATTTCTTGCAACGCAATACCGAGCCAGATGATATGAGAGGCCAGTATGTCGCAATCATCTCTCGATTAGATGATATGAGCGACAAAGTGCTGGACCGGAAATGCTGCAACTCATTGCGGTTGCCTATGTACCATTCCCTACTCTAAAGTGATCAAGCACAGATCGTAGTTCATCCGTGAAGGGAAAGTAGCTTAAGCCAACTCGTTTGCATGGCCGTGGCCAAGCAATAATGGTAATGGCCTAGTCCGTTTAGGCCGTTCCATCAAAATGCATCCAAGGAATGCATGTTTGGTCCGCGACATGGCATAGTGATGCCCATGCTTAATACGCTCCATAGGGAAGGCTATGCAGCTATAAATGAGACTTAGGTATCATTTATACTCTTCTAGCTAAGTTATAAAGCTTACTTGGTGCATAGTCCGCATATGCACCTTCAACAAACTACCCCTCCCTATATATGTTAACTTGACATTTTTACAACTTAAATTGGGGGAGCAAAAATCATTCATCAACTCCAAAGGCCATGATGGCTTCACATGACTACCCTGGCCAAATGCAATGTACGGCCGTGATGGTTGTACATTCAGTTCTGGCTCACAGGCCAGCTCCAATGTCCGGCCATGATGGATGAAAATCTCTTGAGCCAGGTCCACTGAAGGGCCGTAATGGTTGTATTTCTGACTTTGTCCCATAGGCCATTCCAATGTCTAGCTGTGATGATTGTACATTTTCAATGGGCTTGTTGCACCATTGTGGTGCGATATTGGCCATAGGCCAATGACCTGCGTATTGCGCCATTTTGGCGCTACTTTGTTTTAGTCTAGCCACTCAACTGGCCTAATGCATCATTTGATGCACGATTGGCCCTTTGCCAATATAGTTTACATCTTACACCCTCTTGGTGCCATATTGGCCTTGGCCAATATGCCCACGCAATATACCATTATTTTTTTGGCAGCGTATTGGCCTAGGCCAATCTTCCTTTTTCTACGCAACGTAGCTTGAGATGAAGCTTCATCTCAGGCCATGGCGCATCTTTGAGCATGCGCCATGCTAAAAACACGGGGTGTTACAATATAAGAACCAATTGAAACAAAATCGGATTGATTCGTAATCGTACAAAGTACTTATACCGAAATCAATTCATGAACATTAAGCCACGGTTTGCAAAGATTGCGTTCCTTAATTTATTAATGTAATTGTTCATGAGTATGAAAACATACTTTACCGAATGTAGAACTTTAACCACTAAGTTTGCAAACTAGTACACAAACTATAGTTCCGGACTTTGGTATTGTCTAGCCGTTAGCAAACGGGTACGCAAACAGCAGTCCCGAACCTAA
Source organism: Papaver armeniacum (assembly GCA_023531295.1). NCBI lineage: Eukaryota > Viridiplantae > Streptophyta > Magnoliopsida > Ranunculales > Papaveraceae > Papaver > Papaver armeniacum. The sequence goes on from JAJJWW010019406.1 coordinate 61,384, forward strand.
CTCAGGTAGAACCATTCACATACTGGTATGCAAACTTGGTTCCCGGACTTTAACAGTTAAAACCGTTCGCATACTGGTATGCAGACAAGGTTTCCGGACCTAAATCATACCAAACCGTTTGCATACCGGTATGCATACTGTGTTGTATCCAGACAAAGGTTAATTGTTCTCATCCGATTTCAATCATTGCAACATCCTTAAAAGACGACAATAGCTGTCTCACACAAACTATTAGTTTATAAGTAATTTTCAAGTGATTGAATGATCAATACGAAACTTTCCGAGTCGACATCAAATGATTGTCTCACACAAATCATGTAAGATGTTCTAAGGAAATTTTCACATGATCATCTTTTGACTTATTATTTAGTTACCAACAAATGCATTGTTTCCAACTAAACTGGTCAAGAATAATGATGAACGTAGCTAAAGAAAAAAGCTTCCAACACATATTTCGAGAAATATATAAGCGAGTTACTTTCAACTCGAAATATCAAATGTGTATAATATAAAAGTCTATATAGCTATACGACTTAGTCTCATTAGGAGATAGAATAAAATAGACTTCTGAGTGATAGATAAGTTTTATTATCCACATACCGTTTGTTGATGAAGTTCCTCCAAGCTCCCCTCAGTATATCTTCGATTTAAATCGATGAACGCCGTGAAGTCTAAAGATCAACTACACATTCTATCCTAATCCGAGACATAACTATAAGTAGACTAGAAATCAAGACTTATGGTTTTGATCACCTAAACTTGACAAACAAGCTTGAGATAACATCGCTTGAGAGTTCGACCGAGCAGTGCTCTAACATTAAGATTCTGAAAAATTACCACACTCGTTATACTTCAAAATGCAAAGAAGATGGTTGTTCATGGATGATTCACTTTGGGCCTGTGAATGGTGACAATTCTCGGTTTGTTTTGAAAGATGCTAATGTTCTTCACAGGTGAGTGGTGTTCATATTAGTCCACATTACTATTGTATTTATTTTATTTTATGGTGTACATATATTTGCACCTTATATATGTAGGCTCTTTAGGTGTAACTTGTGATGCACATTACTTATTTTGGGCTTTTTATGTGTATGTCCATAGTGGTGTACATAGTTGTGCACCTTATATATGTAGACTTGTTTAGGTGTACATTGTGGTGCACATTACTTATTCTAGGCTTTTTAGGTGTACAATGTGGTGTAAATTACTTATTCTTGCTTGGTCCATGTCTTGTTTTTGCAGCTGTGGTGTTGGTTTTGATATATGATTAGGTGTACATTGTGGTGCACATTTGATAAGTCCTCCGGTGAAAACCAAGTTAGTCAAGCATTTGATCGCTGACAATATACATGGAGATCCTAGTTTAAAACTCAATCAGATCAATTCACGTTTTAAGAAGACTTATGGGTCCAATATTAAGTATCACCATGCTCTTAGAGGGAAAGAAGCGGTATTTGAAGAACAATTTGGCGATGATGAGAAGTCGTATAATGATTTAGTTTGGTATGTCAATGCCATTGAGGAAACTAATGCTGATAGTTGTGTGAAATTTGAGATTGATGATGCAACTAAAAGATTTCAGAGGATTTTCATATGTTTTAGTGCTTGCAAGCGGAGCTATAAGTATCTTGGGCCCATGATTTACTTGGACGCAACTTTCCTTAGTGGTAGATTCAAGGGTGCTTTAATGGCTGCAACTTGTGTCAATGGCAACAACGGTTTTTACCCATACGCTTATGCTCTTGTTTCTGCTGAAAACAAAGAAAATTGGTTTTGGTTTCTGGACAATCTTAAATAAGTGGTGGATGGTCGTCCGATTGTTTTTCTTAGTGATCGTGGAGAAGGTCTTTTGCAGAGCATTCCAAAAGTATTTTCTGATTCATATCACAGCTATTGCTTTTATCACATCAAGTGCAATCTTCCTATTGGATAAGGTGACGAGAATTCCAATGTACAAAGTTGCTTACTCTTACACAACGACTAACTTTGAAGAAGCTTTGCGGGGTATGCATGCGCTTGGCTGTGGACATGTTGCCAATTATATCAAGACTATTCCAAGGGAGAAATGGGCAAATACATTTTTCCCTGTATGCATATATGGTACTCACTCTTCAACTCTTGTCGAGTTATTTAACAATTGTGAAAATGCGGGGGTCTAACAACCACACCCAATAATTCGTTTGGTAACCTGAGAGGACTTACTCCAATACACTTTCTATAGAATCAACTAGACAGTCAGACTCAATCTAGATTAAAGTATATCAAAGAGTTTAATATCTCTAACTCTTAATTCAATCCGCAATCAGCAAATAGAAATCTACGAGCCCGATTGAATATAAGAGGAGTTACTTGAACGGTACCAAAGACCAATGTTCAAGTGTCAATCAATGTAAATCAACAACCAAAGGTTGGATATTCTAATTGATTGATCTTAACGCACAACATGTGATATTTCAATTATATAACAAAATATAATGCGGAAAAGAAGTAACACAGACACCAGAATTTTGTTAACGAGGAAACCGCAAATGCAGAAAAACCCCGGGACCTAGTCCAGATTGACACTAGCCTACTACCAATTAACTTCGGACTGGACTGTAGTTCAACCCTAATCAATCTCACACTGATTCAAGGTACAATTGCGCTCCTTACGTCTCTGATCCCAGCAGGATACTACGCACTTGATTCCCTTAGCTGATATCACCCACAACTAAGAGTTTCTACGACCCAAAGTCGAAGACATGATAGACGAATCTGTCTCACACAGAAAAGTCTATAGGATTGAATAAATCTGTCTCCCACATAAATACCCAAGAGTTTTTGTTCCGTCTTTTGATAAATCAAGGTGAACAGGAACCATTTGATAAACCGGACTTATATTCCCGAAGAACAGCCTAGTATTATCAATCACCTCACAATAAACTTAATCGACTAGCGAAACAAGTTATTGTGGAATCACAAACGATGAGACGAAGTTTGTTTGTGATTACTTTTCTATCTTGCCTATCGGAGATATAAAATCTCAAACCAATTATTTCAATTGCACTCAACACGATAGAAGCAGCAAGATCAGATCACGCAACTAGAAAGATAATAGTTGGGTCTGGCTTCACAATCCCAATGAAGTCTTCAAGTCGTTAACCTACAGGGTCTCGAGAAGAAACCTAAGGTTAAATGAGAATCGACTCTAGTTATGCAACTAGTAACACACGGGAGGTGTGGGGATTAGGTTTCCGATTGCTAGAGTTCTCCTTTATATAGTTTTCAAATCAGGGTTTGCAATCCAAGTTACCTTGGTAACAAAGCATTCAATATTCACCGTTAGATGAAAAACCTGATCAACCAAGCTAATATCTTTCAACCGTTAGATCGAACTTAGCTTGTTACACACATATGAAATGTACCTTCATTTAGGTTTATGTAGCCGTACCTAAACGTGTACACCAGTTTGGTTCACAAATAGTTAACCGAGGTTAGCCATATGATTACTCTCATATCAACCTTAGTCATCTTATCCATAACTAGTTCAAATGACTCAAATGAAACTAGTTAAGAGTTGTTCAATTATTTAGAAAACACAATTGAAATCAAATCGATTTGATTCACTTGAATCAATCATGAACATTATAGCCAAGGTTTGCAAAGATTGCATTCCTTATGATATAAATGTTTAAGTTCATGGACTTGACCGATTTGACAAATTAACAAACTTTAAGTATGTGTACTGGTATGCGTACTTAAGCAACTGGTTTTTGATTTTGTAAAGTTTCCAAACTCATCAGAAATTTTCGGTTCAAAAACTTCGCCAATATGCGTATGTGTACGCATACTTAAGGTGACTAGTTAAGAGTTTTGCCAAAACCAAACTTAGCAGAAATTCTCGGATTGAGAACTTCTACCAGTATGCATACATGTACGCATACTTAACCTGTCTCCTTCACCAATTTCGTATACACACATATGCATACTCTTGGCTCCCGGTTTATGGACTTATACACTAATGTGTGAACACACTATATATGCTTATATCCAAAGATGGTTACATCATCAACTCTTTATTTCAATCATTGAAACATTCTTCTATAATGTCAATAGCCGTTTTCACACACTATTAGCATCAAAGCAATTTTCAAGATATTGAAATAATCATTATTGAAACCTTCCAAGTCTTACACCAAATGATTGTATCACACAAACCATGTAAGATGTTACTCGGCAATTTTCTCATGATATAAGATGAACTTGGTCGAAGCGAAAGCTAACCAACACATATTTCGAGAAATATGTAAGCGAGATATACTCAGCTCGAAATCTCAAATGTGTATAAAGAAAACTATATCGTAACATGACTAATGTCTCAATATAAGAGATAGTAGAAATAGACTTTCCAAGTGATAGATAAGTTCAAGTCTCCACATACCTTTTGTGAAAGAAGTTCCACAAGCTCCCCTTAGTAGTTCTTCGTCTTCAAGAGATGAACGTCGAGAGATTTAAGCTCAACTACACTATCTATGTCCTAGTCCAAACATCTACAAATAGGCTAGAAATCAAGACTTATAGTTTTGATCACTAACATTGACAAACATGCTTGAGATAGCAACGCATGCGAGTTTGACTGAGCAATGCTCTAACAAATTGGATTGTTGATCTCAAAAAGTTGTCTGCTTATGCTCTTCTCGATGCGGTACGGTGAGTACGATGTTTAGTGTTTCATTTTTTTTTATTAGTGAAGTTGCTTTTTTTGTTGTTGTCCAAAACATGTGTACAACAATGTACACATGGATATCCTTAATATGTACATTGTTGTACACATATTTATCTATCATTCTTAATATGTACATTTTTGTACACATATTTACTGTCTTCTTTCTAGATCATTTTTGATTTGTGTTTTTATTATTTAGTTTGAAGATTATGAGGAAGAATGCTAAGATAATGGTAGAAGCTCTGGAAAATTTTAACTCTAGGCTCACTCTCATATACGAGGCTTTACTGAAGGAAAACATCGACATTGATCGTACTTGGACGGTTAGTGAATCTAGGGAAAGATTGTACGTAGTCCATTCTACTAGGTCTCATTGTGTAGATCGTTTTCAGAAACCTTGCACATGTCGCATGTGGCGAGTTAATAGTTTCCCTTGCACACATGCTTGTGCTGCAATTCATGCTACGAGGGAGGACATATATTCATTTGTTGAGCCATTTTTCACCACCGAATGGTTCAACTTGGCATACCAGGAGATCATCTCGTCCCATCCCATATTTTGAAAAGCCCTCGGGCTTATGATCCTAGTGATAGGGTTGCTGTTCCCATTCCTGTTCATCCACTTGGTAGACGAAGAACAAAGCGTATCAAGAGTGCTTGGGAGAAGCAAAAGAGGGCTATGATGTGCACAAAGTGCTTCACTATTGGTAATCACAACAGAGCTACCTGCCCCCTTCCTTGATGCTTTTTACTATGTTAGTTTGGTTAGAAAGATTCTATATTTTTGGTTTTTTTACTTTTGGTAATGTATTTTCAATTCTGTAGGCGTGGATAATTAGTGCCCGGACAGGTATACCATTATAAACACCTTCATGTACACTTCATTTTTCTTATTGTCATTACATGTGTACCATTATATACACCTCCATGTACAATGGATTATACTATGTTATTTTGTTTAGAAAGATTCTATGTTTTTGGTTTTTATTTTTTGGTGATGCCCTTTTCAATTCTCTATAATTACTTTTGGCGATGTCTTTTCAATCCTACAGGTCTGGATAATTAGAAAAATCTATCAGTGCATATGTACCATTATGTACACTTCAGTTTTCTAACTTGTCAGTTTATGTGTACCACTATGTACACCTTTACCTTTGCTAATAATGATAGTATGTTGCTTCTCTTTAAGTATCTGGATGTGTACCATTATGTACAACTTTTTTAACACTAGTTTAACAACATGTCAATACACCTTTTAATTTCTACCCATTTCATTGCATGTGCTCAATCATGTACATCTTAATATTTTCAACTCTGTCAGTACAAGTGCACAATAATATACTCGTTTTTAACATTTTTTCCTAACCTGTAATATACCCTGCAAGTCTGACACAAGTATACATTCAAAACATCAATATTGAAACTAATAAAAAGATTAATTCAAGGTCTTTATAGTAGTGATAAGTCTTAAACAAAGAGTTAAACTAAAATTTAAAAATTTGTCTGAAGATAAAAAACGTTTTGAAGCAATTCAGAAAATGATCTTTTATGAAGATTAAAAAGTCACCTTCCTCTTCAATGGTTCCATTCCTCTACTCTCACGCCACTCCTTGTATAGTTCATCCTTTGCTACATCCCACACTTTTTCATAACCTTCGATTTTTTTCAGCATCCTGGCCACCATTTTTGATCTCATTTGCTGACAAATGTGTTCGGCCTTCATCTCATTATATACTTTTTGTTTTCTTGAGACTTCGTTTCATAAAGTAACAAGTGTATATGAGGCAGTCCGGGTTGATTCCTTGTATCAGAATGGCAAGACGTTTATTTCGTTTTCGTGCTCTTCTATAGGTGGATGTATCATTAACGCTCTCTTGTTGTTGAGTTCCAATTGGACCGCATCTGCCATTTGTTGTGCTTTAGTTTGATATGTCTTCTCATTTTGCAATTCATAAAAGTATCTTTCTCATCTGATTTTTTTTTGACAAAGATATCTACAACAGGCCAGAATGGGCTCTCCTTTTGCCTCTCTAGTTAATACTTAGTGAACCATACTTTTCCATTTCTTTGTTTTCATCCTCTTCAAAGTTTTTATTCACAAACTCACTGATTGCATGGAAACCTGATCTATGATGTTTCGTGGTATCTACGAAAATGGACAAATTAAATAAGAACCAAGAAGAATAATACATTATACTCATACATTATAACCATATAGGTGTACAACTATGTACACACAAATAGGGGTACAAAATTTAACAGACCATATATCAAATAGGACCGTATCATACATGTGTATAACTGTGTACACTCCTACAGAGATCTAACTAGAGCAACAATTATTCCCACACAACATGCCATAAATCATTGTTGGTGTACAAATCTGTACACAACCACATCAAATATTGGAAACAAAGCTTTTACACACACATAACATGACATATGGCATTGAAACATCATGTCGGTGTATAGATATTTAAACGACTACATCAAACATGGGAAAAGCAACTTCAAAACAAACACAAGAGGTCATTTGTTCTTTGAAATAACATGAAGGTGTATGGGAAAAGAAACTTTGAAACACACATAACTGGTCATATGTTGTTGAAACAACATGCCGGTGTATAAAACTTTACAAAACCACAACAAACATGGGGAAAGCAACTTCAAAACTTACACACCAGGTTATATGTTGCTGAAATAACATGAAGTTGTACATATATGCACACAACCACAACAAATATGGGAAAAGCAACATCAAAACAAACACAATAGGTCATATGTTGCTGAAATAGCATGAAGGTGTACAGATCTATACACAACCACAACAAACATGGGAAAATCAACTTCAAAATAAACACAACTATGTTTCTGATATAACATGAAGGTGTACAGAATTGTACACTACTACGTACCACAAATATGGGAAAATCAACTTCAAAACACACTGAACAGGCATATGTTTCATGTAATAGTACACATGTGTACAAGACTGTACACTAATACCACAAATATAATAAAAACAACTTCAAAACACAAAAAGAAGGCCAATATATGAAAGTAGCAGATGATTTATTACCTTTTTCTCCTCGAACAGATGTTGAACCTGCTTTTTTCTTCTTAAGTGGTGATTTCTTTGGAGGTTTTGATCTCTTGTTAGGTGGTGATGATTTTGAAGTTTCTTCTGCTACAATTGATGTTGAAGCTGTTGTACTCTTTGAAGATTTTGATCTCGTCTTAGGTGTTGATGATTTTGAAGTTTCTTCTTCATCAAATGATGTTGAAACTTCTGGTAGTTCTTGTGCTTTTCTCTTTGAAACTACTTTTTCCGCATTCACCATGATGTTACTTCTACTGCATTCATCAATGGTGTTTGATTATGAATATTTTGGATTTTCTCTCGGGTTAGGTTAGGGTTTACGAGTGTTTTTTATTTTGGTTTGATTTCTTTCTTCTTTGTGTTAAATGATTTCTTTTTATTTTTTCAATTTTTTTTTTATTTTTTTTCCAGGTGAACGTGGTGCCTCCACAATCAATGCGTCAGTTACAGAACGTTGTGATTCGCTGCACGTGTGATTTATGAAACGCGTGCGAAGGAGAAGAAAGTATTTACACCTTTTCAAATTAATTTTGGACTAAACTGTACCTAGTTAACTAAGGATGGACTAATCCGTACTTTTGGAGGCGTTTTTGGACTAAACCGTTTTTTTTTCCCAATAGATAATCACAAGAAAGGCAAGAAAGACCAGAGAAGGCACCGGATAATATAGTCCGGAAAGAACAATATCCTAGCTAGCCAAGTCTTAAAGGTTATGATCCCTCCGGTAAGAACAATATCCTGGCGAGCCAGGTGTTAAAGGTTATGATCCCCGTGGGATATGATCATACCCCGCTTCTTTTAAATATAGAAAATAATAGGGAAATTGCTAGTAATTTATATTTTTTAACACTCGGTTGAAAGAACAATCCAATATGGATTTGGTTAATGCTTGATGGGATCCTTGTCTTAATAACTTTTCTGACACTCTGGTTAAAAATACGAAAATGCTAGATACCCTTCGCATTCTTGCCCCGACTTCCCCTCACACTCACATTCATAGCATCATAATGGCCCCACATTCGCATCCACATAAAAGTGGGGAAGGATTTTGGGGATACGTAACGGATTCATTAAATATCTAGAGACAATAGCAAATAAATTAGCCTTTTGTAAAAAGAATGTGTTTGGTTTTCCCAAAAAGAAAATCAAGGAATTTCGAAGGGACATAGAAACTAGGGTTTGATAGTTGTTGTGTTTGGTGTATGTATTTTTACGATGCTACGAAACAGTGTAATATCTTAAACGACATGACATCTTCTAAGGAATATGAGTAAAAAATGCTTAGTTTAAGTTACTAGTATTTGTGTGTTCTTTTTTTGTTTTTAAAATGAACTGGTGGTATATTTTCTTTGGAACTTTAATAGTTACCCGTGAAGTTATTAGTTGGATTGTGCCTAAAACAATGGTGTTTGCGGAGTAGAAAGGATGTATTTTCTTCAGAGTTTTAGTATTTACCCTTCAAATTGTCAACCAAAATGTGTCTAAAACAGTGGTGACCGTTGAAGTTGATTGGATGTGTTTTCTATGAAACTTGTATAGTAACCCTTCAAGTTGGCAACTGGATCGTATCTAAAACAATTTCGACTGTCGGAACATGCAATTAAATTGCGACGTAATGCCTTAGGGGTTATTACAGAAACTTGTCAATTCTTGTTTTTTTCCGCTAAATAGAGGTTTTAGATTTTATCTAGAAACTATCTCATTATTTTATAGCCTCTAAATGTCATCGTATTACAAAGAATATTGATTAGAATTACGAAAGCCAGAGAAACTCAATGTAAACAATTGAATCATTGATATATTCACAGTCGATAAAAAAAACAAACAACATTACTAATTAATTGGATATAAAGAAATTTGCCCCACATGATATAACGATTTTTCTTCGTTGCATGTGAAGTGTGTTTGTGGGTAAAATGGTTAGGAGGCTAGTCCAAGTCACGACAAGTACAATCCCTATACACAATGAAATAAGTAACCAAAGATCCTTTCCAAAGTGCCATTTTTTTCTTCTTGTACATCCCTCTCTCTCTTACCTCATACCGATACATGTCCTTCATCTACTTTACTGCCAAACTACCACTTTCCTCTTTTGCAAGTCATTCTTGACTTTCAAGTCAATCCTCACCTTTTGACTATACCCTTTTCCTTTTTATACTCTTGGGCTGGGGTTTCGGACTAACAAAACCCTTTGCCTTGAGTCAGGCCTAGTCCCGGGATTTGTATTGAAAACTAGTGACATCCTCCTATCTTGGGTAGTCAATTTTGATGAATTAACAGAAGACACTCCAAATTTAAGAAAACGGCGAATCAAACTTATTGTTTATCTCTCTTAATACTATTACTACAATGGCTACTGGTGAAATCAGATTGTGTTGTGCGTTTTTCTTGTTTCCAAATGAATCATGAATGAGGTTTATATCATAATTGATGATTCATAGAAGATAATAAAGAGTCTTTTTATGGAATGTCACATTCTTTAGAAAAGTCTCCTCACGGAAAGTCATATCCTTTGGAAGAGTTATCTCAAATTTAAATTGAATGAGTTTCATGAATGGTCAAAATCATTCACAATTTGATGGTTGTAGCTAATCTTTGTATGTTTGAAAGGATCTGCAACTTTTAGTTATTTTTTCATTTGGAATGTTGTTAGTAACTTTTGGGATTGACAATTGAATTGTTTTGAAATATTAGTAACCGCTGAAGTTGTTAGAGAACTACTTGGTCGAACTCATAAGTTTTGCTATCTTAAGCTTGTTGTCAATGTTGGTAGCACAAAACCATAGCTTGATTTCTATTCTGCTTAAGTCAAGTCTCGAATTAGGTTTGAGAATGGTAGTTGAGTATCAAATATCATTGGATAACCTTCGAAGATTGAAGACTGAAGATCAAACGAAGATATTTGGAGAACTTCATCAACAAAGAGGTATGTGAAGACCGAGCCATTATATTTACTCACAAGTATTATCATTCTATCTGTATGAGACTATATCATATGATTTCTAGTAGATCTTTGCAAATAAGAAATTTCGAGTCAAGCTTGTCTTGTTAAACATTTCGAAATATGATTTCAAGCAATAGTTGTTCATATACTTGACAGACTTAGTTAAGAACAATTTATTGTTCATGAACTGTTTTTTTATTCAAGTTAATAATTTGAAAATTGCCCAAGCAATAGTGTTTATTATCTATGGAAATTGGCAAAGTTTCAAATCGGTTAAAGAGATTCTTCAGAACTACTGAAATTCTGGACACATGAAGGTACAATACCCATTACGCATACCATTATCTTCTCAATTCCGAAATAGGGGTAGGTATGCGTATCCACTACGTATACCCCTTAGTTCTTAGTTCATGTAAAGGGGTGAGGTACGCGTACCTCAAGGGCCTATTTTGTGAATTGCCTTGGGTATGCATACCCGATATACTACATTGGCCATCTCAATTCACGAACTAGTTCATAGGTATGTGTACACTTTCGCATACATACCTAGTACGAATTAAAAGAGATGCATTCATAATATTTTCTAAAATACGTTTGGCATTCCTATGACTCTCACAGACACCTCTAAGACATCTTTGATCACTAAAACACCTTATGTATGTGCATCATGATTCTAGTCTTTAGTGTTTAAATGAACACGACTCTGCTTACTAATTTACAATGTATATTTTCCAAGAACTATCACTGTACAAGGTTCCAGTGTTCTGGACCATAACATATATTCTTCTATGTGATTTCAAGACAAACTTCTCATATGCTTACATGAACTCCTAACAAGAGTTTCATCTAAACAGAGAAAGTGTTTGCTTGAATCTCAAGTTATCTTAGCTTGAATTCTAAGTAACCCTAATCTTGAAATCTATAAATAGAGAGACTCAAACAACCAAGAACTTCAAACCCTATCACTTTTTTGTCCTAGTTATTTGCGAAAGTTGTTATCGAATCTAGGTTTCAGCTGAAGCCCGATTTGACTAGTTTTACCTGATAGTTCGTGTATCCTGATCTTGTTCCTTCTGTTATCGAGGTTTTAGTATTCTCTTTCAGGAAAGAGATAAATAGAAACCACAAAGTTCTCTTCGTCCTAGGCTCTGTGATTCCTGGAGATAAATATTTAAAACTCTTCTTAATTGATCGGTTTAAGATTGTTCTTGAGAGGTGGTTAATAATCCAGACTTCTCAGATAACTGAGTGTAAGTGTTCCGGATTTGTGAGGTTTGCTAGCTTTGTCTATTGCAAATAGATTTTCAAGCCTTGATCTATTGATCTAAAGGGAAATCAAATTGGATTATCTGTTAGAAGCAGATTGGTATCAAAAGTCTTCACTTAGGCTGAAACAACTCTAAGGATGTAAAAGACGTCAGCTAAGGGAATCAAATGCATATATCCTTACGAGGTTCAAAAGACATAAGGAGCACGACTGCATCTGAGCTGCTTGGAGTGTGAATTCGGCCTCAACTACATTCCAATCCAAAGGTTGATAGTAGGATATTTTATGTAGCGGCTTAATACAATTTGGTGCTCAAATCTGGACAAGGTCTCGGGGTTTTTCGGAAGTTGATATTTTCCTTGTTAACAAAACTTCTAGTGTCTTGTGTTTTTCCTTTTCCGCATTATATTGTTATCTCTATAATAGGAATAATACAAGCATTATGTAATCAATTCTAGTAGATAAGTCCATCAAAATTGTGATCGATCACTGTTGAGGGGTGAATATTATTTTGGTTCTACAAGTCCTAGCCTCTACACATCCAATTCCCAAGAGAAGAGAGAGAGAGAGAGAAGAGAGAGAGATAAGCCCCCCTTCTATTATACTATATGCCTCTTTATATAGACTTTTTAAAAGCCCATCTTTTTATGATATCATGCCACATGTCCCAAACCTCCTTAATTACTACTAATGCCATTCATTCTCTAATGCAACCTCTTTCTTTCCTATTAATTCCTCCCTTGCCCTTTCCATCTTATGGATACTATTTTAGCGGACTTGGTCTTTAGTCCCCATGTTTCATGTTGGGTCTGCCTCCCTTTTGGGGGCACACTAGCCCGGCTAAGGGGTAATATTTTTCATGTATCAACATTACTATTGGGTTAATTGTAAAATAACCCGATAGTCATATTACATTCCATTATAGCGCCCCTTGTACTGTCTTCTCGAGTCGAGTCCCCAGTCCGAAAGTTTGAGTAATTTATGAAATGAGATAGTTTTTTGCAAGAAATTTTCATCATGCGCGCGGGTGTTTGGATAGGCATTTTCCAAGAATTTTGCATGAAATGACTGAACATTTCCTTAGACCTTTGGATTGTATTACCAGCACAATTTGAGGGTCTCAGTGTGAGTGTGATGAAGACATGGCGTACACTTTACTTAGCCGCACTCTTTTCTTTTCTCTAACTGTTCCGCGTGGTTGGGGATGTCTTTAGCTTGTATCCCCGTCTTACCTTCAGGACGAAATGGCGCGCCCGTTGGTGTTGAGAGAGGAAGTGAGTATGCTATGGACTCTCAGACTGATTCGTCAAGACAAAGCGCGTAAGGAATATGATGAACATGAAGACACTCTTTCATTCACGCGTGGTACACAAGCTAGATACGATTATACAAGATATCCACAAGTTGGTAGCGCGTATCATGCCTCGATGAGGGGGATGTGAGTGTAGTTAAACACACCTACTCCCACTTTGTTTTTTGTAGAGGATGGGCTAGGGCGTGCCTATTCCCACGCGCCTAATCCCCCCTTATTTTTGGTGGAGGATGGGATAGGGCGTGCCTGTTCCCACCTTCTTTTTTATAGAGGATGCGCTAGGGCGTGTGGTTAATCGCGCCTATTCCCACTTCTTTTTGGTGGAGGATGGGCTAGGGTGTGCCTGTTCCCACCTTCTTTTTTGTAGAGGATGGGCTAGGGCGTGTGTTAAACGCGCATATTCCCCCTTCTTTTTAGTGGAGGATGGGTTAGGGTGTGCCTATTCCCACTTTGTTTTTTGTAGAGGATGGGCTAGGGCGTGTGGTTAAACGCGCCTATTCCCCCCTTTCTTTTTGGTGGAGGATGGGCTAGGGTGTGCCTATTCCCACTTTTTTTTGTTTTTTTGTTGTTGTAGAGGATGGGCTAGGGCGTGTGGTTAAATGCGCCTATTCTCCCCTTTCTTTTTGGTGGAGGATGGGATAAGGTGTGCCTATTCCCACTTTGTTTTTTGTAGAGGATGGGCTAGGGCGTGTGTTAAACGCGCCTATTCCCCCTTTCTTTTTGGTGGAGGATGGGCTAGGGTGTGCCTATTCCCCCTTTCTTTTTGTAGAGGATGGGCTAGGGCGTGTGGTTAAACGAGCCTACTCCTCCCATGTGTATTCGTTATCCGACAGGGTGCCTTTGGCACTCCCGTAGCCTTTTGTATGTTCGTCAGCCGACCGGGCGCCTTTGACATACCCGTAGACTTTTCTGTAAATTCTTCAGCCGACCGGGCGCTTTGACATTCCCGTAGCCTTTTGTAAATTTGTCAGCCGACCGGCGCCTTTGGCATTCCCGTAGCCTTTTGTAAATTTGTCAGCCGACCGGGCGCCTTTGGCATTCCCGTAGCCTTTTGTAAATTTGTCAGCCGACCGGGCGCCTTTGGCATTCCCGTAGCTTTTTGTAAATTTGTAATTATTCAAGCGGCCTCTATGGACCCTTGCTAACATGGTGCCCGGAGCACGTTACATGTTTCTTTTTTGTAGCCGATCATGAGATTCAAGACAAGATGATATGCTTTGTAAAATTAAGTAAAGTGACAACCTATACATGCGACTAGGTGACATGCATATTTCAAAGCGTGGATATTCATACTCGAGTAAGATTTAATTTAGAAGCTCGACGCTTTATCAATCATACATATATACAAAAGGCGTGGATATTCAAAGAAGATTTAATGGACACGCTTTATCAATTCATAATGATGAGATTCAATCTTTCATATGTATTATAATTTTATGCGCACATGCTTATGAGGTTCGAGGTGGGATGCGTTCACAGGAGCTTTAGCAGTTGGTAGCTATACTAAACACCAAAATATAAACTTACTCTAATCATAATTCATATATTTGTTTATTATTGTGTAAGAGAACTCTAATCATAATCCATATATTTGTTTATTATTGTGTAAGAGAATCTTGCGCACAAATCAAAATATCTGAAAGAGAACCATCAAAAGGAGGATCTATAAGAACGCGCGGCAATAATTTCACAATTCAAATGCAAGCTAATGTAGTCGTGTGGGTGCTTATGAATGCTGTCATGCTCAAAATCGTGAGATGTGCCGAGTGTAGAGAATGAACAGTAAGAATGATTATGAAATGTACTAATTTTTCCTTTTGTATAAAACCAGGCTAGTGAACTTAAACGCTTAGTATAGTAAATGGGTTTTCTTAAGCACTCATAACAAAGAAAGACAAAATTTCCGGGCAGTGAGGACATTAGATCAGTCACGCTGGGCTAGCTCTTACAATCATGCATTTTGTGTCAATACAAGGAATGCGACATTGTGAAGGTGTTAAGAGTACTCATTCATTTATTAGTACAAGAGATGCATGCGCGTACTAGAAATCAAATATGGTACCTAGAGACTCCAAATATCACACATATAGTTACACGAAGTTTGGCGCGCGGCCTGTTCAAGCAATCGGGACTAGGTGCAGGGGAGCAAGAGCCGTCAAATGCATGGGAGATTGTCATTTCGTTGCAGCCACAAACAAGAGGTATTAAGCTAGATATTCAATCATACAACAAGGGTCGAGGAAAATTTAAAATGTAATAAGTTTTAACGTCGATGAGTTCATAGGTTAATTGAAAACAAATGTGAGCCTACAAGTTAGGATTAAAATTCATAGCCCGCGGGTACAGGTCATAGATAACCCATACGTTTTTACTTAGGGGTAAAGGCTCTAAAAACTCATGCCAAGAACAAAGTGATAACTTATCTTTGTAGTTTTGATTCAGAGGAAGCTAGCGGATATTCACAGGGCTGCAACATCATTTTCCGATTAATGGAGGCTCCTACTTTTCTGCAGCATTTGCTTATGGGAGATCTGATCATAGCGCAATCGCTGATGTAACTGTGAATACTTATGTGCCTTTAGATGCCCTTGCACTAACTCAGCACCAGTAGCATCACCTTCTTGTAAAGTACCATTATCTCAGGTCAACAACAGAAGCAACACTGCCATCTTTCTCAGCCTGCAGTCCAGCGCCTTTCCCTTGTCTTGCATTATCCATAAACACTTCAACTGCTAGACTGGATTCAAAGCACCACAACCATGTACTACAGCTCACAATCAAATTTACGAAATCACTTCCATTAGCAGCAACCTTGATTGGATTTAGATTCGATTCAGGGTACCTTTGTAATGATTCTGAAAACAGGGAACAACACTTAGTTATTCAAATTCTAGCATTTGGAAGCCTTATTACTTTATTGAGATTAAGCACTTAGGCAATTTTCAACTGTAGGTATTTTAATCATTAAAACACAAGCATGGGTGCAAATTGGATAGAAAAATTAAAAGTGAGTTAAACCCAGGACTAATTTGGTGGGTATTAGGGTTCAAAATATGCTGTTTTTGAAACTGAAGCCTAGATTTCAATAAATAAATGCGAGATATATTAAGCCTTGACGAAGAGCAGACACAAAGAATTCAGTGAGGTTTGGCGAAGATTTTATCCCAAGATGGATAAGATAATTACAAATCAAACACTAGATTTTCAAACCCATCGATTTTTATTTTTTTTTAAATCTGATAATTGTAATCAAAATTAAAACAATAAAGAGAGTTGAGACTTATCTTTTCAATCGCATTTGTTGATGATATTGTCAGATTTGCCAAGGACCGAAGATGAGAATCAGGGCCATCTGGTACTAATTCCTTGGGATCGATTAAAGCTGCTTGAATCGTGTGAAGAGATGTACTTCCTGTGTTGTTGATTTCTCCTGGGACTTTAGATGGAATGGGGATTAGTGAGTTTACGCTGGTTAAGTGGTAGGGTTGGTGGAATTTGAGCAGTGAAGAGAAGGGGGAACTGGTATGGGGAGCGGCTTAGGAGAAGGTGGGTAGCGCTGTCGTCGTGTTTGGGAAGAAGGCGTGTTGGTGTAGCCAGATCGCCCGAAGAGAGATAAGGGCGCTGGTTAATGGGGAGACGAAAGGAGGGTAAAGGCGCTTGTGTTTGTAGGGTGCGGATGAGAAGAAGGAGAAGACGCGGGAGAGAAGAGTGGGCAGTAAAGACATGGGCGGCTGCATTAAGTGGAGAAATGAAAAGGGCGCGGGTAGAAAAGAAGTAGCATGGGAATTGGA
>JAJJWW010019407.1:0-44493 GCA_023531295.1 Papaver armeniacum
ACCAATGTCTCAGGTTTTTTTGAGTTGTAGTAAGGCTGCAGCTCTGACTTGTTAAGCAACCTAAATGATTTCAGGTGAACACTTGTGAACTTAAAAAAATGAACCAACCAGGCAAACATAACTTCAAAGTTGAGACATAAACAAGTAAATTTGAAGTTAAGAAAACTATTACCAAGTAAATTTTAATTTATAGAACTGACCTTACAGTAAGGCAAGTCGAAGAATATCGACCGTTTATTAAACACCCGAAGCTCAGTTTCATCATCAGGTGCACTAGAACTAGTCGCATCAGTAACAACGGCCTTTTTCCGCTTCCCACACTTAGAATTACCCGCATTAGCACCTGTTGCCACACTACTCTGCCCCTTACCCTTTTTACTCTTCTTCTTTTCCTCTTTCTTTTCCTTATCTCCTCCTCGTTATTCTCCGCTTTCCCAAAGTCATTCACAATACTACTCTGACATTCAAGTGCCGCAGCACTAGATATAATAATAAGTGGCTTTTCCTTAAGAAACATCTTCGTAGGGATACGATAAAATTTTCTCACTTTTGCAAAAAAAATCTCAATTCTGCTAAAAAAAATTCACTTCTGCAAAAAATTATTTTGGAGTCTAGTTCTGCAAAAAATTTCTCAATTCTGCAAAAATAAAAACTTTTTTGGAGTCTAGTTCTGCAAATATTTCTACCCAATCTTAATAAACTATTTTGGGTTGAAACACTAACTTAGGCTTATTAGGATTGGGTAGAAATATCAGTACTGTTAAAACTATTTTGGGCATAAACACTAACTTAGGCTTATTAAGATTGGGTATAAATATCCAACAACGTTTCCCAGACCAAAAACGTGAACTAGGAAGTTTGAATCGACACTTGACCTTCATATTTATCAGTTTCGATGATGTATTATGTTATAGTTGAAGTAAGAACCTTCCCGAATCTTCATGATTCATCGTTCTTACGAAGAACACGATTTAGAGTAGTCCACCCACCTCCAGGTTTCGAGATCGAAGCCAGGTTATGTCTCGAAGTTGCCAAAATCGGACATGTTTAAGGTTCAGAACAACATTCCAATGGCATCTTACCTATGGATTGACTGATTCATCGTTCTTACGAAGTCCCTGACTTAGAGTAGTCCACTCACCTCCAGATTTCGAGATCGGAGCCAGGTTATGTCTCGAAGTTGCAAAAAACAGACATGTTTAAGGTTTGAAGGAATATTCCAATGGCATCTTACCTATGGATTTACAGATTCATCGTTCTTACGAAGTCACCGACTTAGAGTAGTCCATTCACCTCCTGGTTTCGAGCTCGGAGCCAGGTTATGTCTCAAAGTTGCCAAAACCGGACATGATTAAGGTTAAGAGGAATATTCAAATGGAATCTTACCTATGGATCGATAGATTCAATGTTCTTACGAAGTCTCCGACTTAGAGTAGTCCACTCACCTCCAGGTTTCGAGGTCGGAGCCATGTTATGTCTTGAAGTTGCCAAAACCGGACATGTTTAAGTTTTTAAGAATATTCCAACGGCATCTTACCTATGGATTGACAGATTTATCGTTCTTACGAAGTATCCGACTTAGAGTAGTCCACTCACCTACATGTTTTAAGCTCGGAGCCAGCTTATATCTCGAAGTTGCCAAAACCGGACATGTTTAAGGTTTGGAGGAATATTCCAATGGCACCTTACCTATGGATTGACAGATCCATCGTTCTTACGAAGTGTCCGACTTAGATTAGTCCACTCACCTCCAGGTTTCGAGCTCGGAGCCAGCTTATGTCTCGAAGTTGCCAAAACTGGACATGTTTAAGGTTTGGAGGAATATTCCAATGGAATCTTACCTATGGATTGACAGATTCATCGTTCTTACGGAGTCTCCTACTTAGAGTAGTCGACTCACCTCCAGTTTCGAGCTCGTATCCAGGTTATGTCTCGAATCGCCAAAACCGGACATGTTTAAGGTTTTGAGGAATATTCCAATGGCATCTTACCTATGGATTGAAAGATTCATCGTTCTTACGAAGTCTCCGACTTAGAGTAGTCCACTCACCTCCAAGTTTCGAGATCGGAGCCATCTTATGTCTCGAAGTTACTAAAACCGGACATGTTTAAGGTTTGGAGGAATACTCCAATGGCATCTTACCTATGGATCGACAGATTCATCGTTTTGACGAATTCTCCGACTTAGATTAGTCCACTCACCTCCTGGTTTCGAGATCTCAGCCAGGTTATGCCTCGAAGTTGTGAAAACCGGACATGTTTAAGGTTTGAAGAAATATTCCAATGGCATCTTA
This sequence comes from Papaver armeniacum, assembly GCA_023531295.1. Taxonomy (NCBI): domain Eukaryota; kingdom Viridiplantae; phylum Streptophyta; class Magnoliopsida; order Ranunculales; family Papaveraceae; genus Papaver; species Papaver armeniacum. The sequence goes on from JAJJWW010019407.1 coordinate 2,295, forward strand.
CCTATGGATTTACAGATTTATCGTTCTTACGAGTTCTCCGACTTAGAGTAGTCCACTCACCTCCAGGTTTCAATATCAGGGCCATCTTATGTCTCGAAGTTACCAAAACCGGACATGTTTAAGGTTTGGAGGAATATTCCAATGGCATCTTACCTATGAATTGACAGATTCATCGTTCTTACGATGTCTCCGACTTATAATAGTCCACTCACCTCCAGGTTTCGAGATCGGAGTCGGGTTATATCTCGAAGTTGCTAAAACCGGACATGTTTAAGGTTTGGAAGAATATTCCAATGGCATCTTACCTATGCATTGACAGATTCATCGTTCTTACGAAGTCTCCATCCAGGTTTCGAGCTCCGAGCCAGCTTATGTCTCGAAGTTGCCAAAACCGGACATGTTAAAAGTTTGGAGGAATATTTCAATGGCATCTTACCTATGGATTGACAGATTCATCGTTCTTACAAAGTATCCGATTTAGGGTATTCCACTCACCTTCAGGTTTCGAGCTCGGAGCCAGGTTATGTCTCGAAGTTGCCAAAACCGGACATGTTTAAGGTTTTGAGGAATATTCCAATGGCATCTTACCTATGGATTGACAGATTCATCATTCTTACGAAGTCTCCGACTTAGAGTAATCCACTCACATCCAGGTTTCGAACTCGGAGACAGGTTATGTCTCGAAGTTGCCAAAACCGGACATGTTTAAGGTTTGGAGGAATATTCCAATGGCATCTTACCTATGGATTGTGATTCATCGTTTTCGAAGTCTCCGGCTTAGAGTAGTCCACTCACCTCCCGGTTTCGAGCTCGAGCCGTTTATGTCTCGAAGTTGCCAAAACCAAACATGTTTAAGGTTTTGAGGAATATTCTAATGGCATCTTACCTATGGATTATCGATTCATCGTTCGTACGAAGTCTCCGGCTTAGAGTAGTCCACTCACCTCCGTGTTTGAGTTCGGAGCAGGTTATGTCTCGAAGTTGCCAAAACCGGACATGTTTAAGGTTTTGAGGAATATTCCAATGGCATCTTACCTATGGATTGGTGATTCATCATTCTTACGAAGTCTCCCAGGCTTAGAGTAATCCACTCACATCCGGAGTTTCGAACTCGGAGACGGGTTATGTCTCGAAGTTGCCAAAACCGGACATGTTTAAGGTTTGGAGGAATATTCCAATGGCATCTTACCTATGGATTATCATATTCATCGTTAAATGAGAAGTATCCAGAGCTTAGAGTAGTCCACTCACCTCCGGGTTTCGAGTTCGGAGCCGAGGTTATGTCTCGAAGTTGCCAAAATAGGACATGTTTAAGGTTTTGAGAATATTCCAATGGCATCTTACCTATGGATTGACAGATTCATCATTCTTACGAAGTCTCCGACTTAGAGTAATCCACTCACATCCAGGTTTCGAACTCGGAGACAGGTTATGTCTCGAAGTTGCCAAAACCGGACATGTTTAAGGTTTGGAGGAATATTCCAATGGCATCTTACCTATGGATTATCAGATTCATCATTCTTACGAAGTCTCCGACTTAGAGTAATCCACTCACATCCAGGTTTCGAACTCGGAGACAGGTTATGTCTCGAAGTTGCCAAAACCGAACATGTTTAAGGTTTTGAGGAATATTCTAATGGCATCTTACCTATGGATTATCAGATTCATCGTTCGTACGAAGTCTCCGACTTAGAGTAGTCCACTCACCTCCAGGTTTCGAGTTCGGAGCCAGGTTATGTCTCGAAGTTGCCAAAACCGGACATGTTTAAGGTTTTGAGGAATATTCCAATGGCATCTTACCTATGGATTGACAGATTCATCATTCTTACGAAGTCTCCGACTTAGAGTAATCCACTCACATCCAGGTTTCGAACTCGGAGACAGGTTATGTCTCGAAGTTGCCAAAACCGGACATGTTTAAGGTTTGGAGGAATATTCCAATGGCATCTTACCTATGGATTGACAGATTCATCGTTTTACGAAGTCTCCGACTTAGAGTAGTCCACTCACCTCCTGGTTTCGATCTCAGAGCCAGTTTATGTCTCGAAGTTGCCAAAACCGAACATGTTTAAGGTTTTGAGGAATATTCTAATGGCATCTTACCTATGGATTATCAGATTCATCGTTCGTACGAAGTCTCCGACTTAGAGTAGTCCACTCACCTCCAGGTTTCGAGTTCGGAGCCAAGTTATGTCTCGAAGTTGCCAAAACCGGACATGTTTAAGGTTTGGAGGAATATTCCAATGGCATCTTACCTATGGATTGACAGATTCATCGTTATTACGAAGTCTCCGAGTTAGAGTAGTCCACTCACCTCCAGGTTTCGAGCTAGGAGCCAGGTTATGTCTCAAAGTTGCGAAAACCGGACATATTTAAGGTTTCGAGGAATATTCCAATGGCATCTTACCCATGGATTTACAGATTCCTCGTTCTTACGAAGTCTCCGACTTAGAGTAGTCCACTCACCTCCAGGTTTCGATTCGGAATCGGGGTTGAAAGTCTCATACCCCGAGATGTTGGAGACAGTTCCAAATGTATAGTGATTCTTATGATGGAGTAACACAGAAGGGAACTTTCGCCAAATCTATGGTTGCTGATACAATGTATTTTCTCCCAGACTGTACGGAATGATGTATGTCCATCTATATTAGTATATTGGGCCACTCGCTCATGTATGAAGGATAATTTACTTAACATTTTAAGTCAATAATCCGTCAGACACGAGCGGGTGACCAACGTTTTTTTGCTTTGTGCTTTTTCCTTCAATTTTGGTTTATGTTTGTCAATTTAATCTTGATTTTGCACTGCACTCAAATCCATTTTTCCGTCTTGTAGTGCAGTGTCAATGTCATCAGAACTATTGGTACTATCAATGTTTTACTGTTAATGATCTTATTGATTCTGTCTTTTCACAATGGTAGACAGGTCTTTTAAAAGATCTTTCTCACCCATGGAGGTATCAGCCATACCGAGCACTTGTATTCTTTCAAATCTTATAATTTGGATAAAATCTAAGAATGGGGTGTTTTCGACGCAGTCTAGCTGTAGATCTTATATTTGCAGTTTATTCTCTACTTCTTATAGTACTCTGTTAACATATATGAATTTTCTGTGGGTCGAGTTTTGGAGCATTCGTAAATTATCTCTACATTTCATACCCAAATGGATCATATGGCGTTTCCTTCGCAGGGCTCTCTGATAGACGCATTTATGTGTTTATATTAGTCTCAATTCTTTGTAATGTGAGTACTCGATTTTGCGCTTATTTTGGTATTTTATGTCTTTGTAGGTGTTTTTGGAGAAATAAGCTTTTGCGGCAAAATTGGCTCGAAAAGTGGTATTTGCGCTCATGGGAGAAAATTACTATTCAGACTCTCTCTATGGATAAGGGGTACCCAAATTACTAAGGGGCACCTTCAGGTCATCCCCAAGACACCTGTTATTCGCACCCCATTAGAGGATAAGGGGCGACCATCTTGTTCCTCAAATGTTGAAATTATTTTTGGCGGGAAAAATTGGTTTTCACGGCAGAAATTAGGGTTGAGATTTTGATCAAGTTTTATCGAGACTAAATGGCTGAATTTGATTGGGTTTACTTATTAGGCCTAAAAGGCCTGGTAAAGTCGTTGTATGGAACCCAAAGTGGCTAGAAATCGAGTTGGAGCAAAACAGGGGAATGAGTTTACACGGTCCCTGCATGATTTATTTTTGGAATTCCAGGGAGACTAAAAGCAATATATTCTTTCCAAAGATACGTATCTATCTAAGGAAGAGTTTGGGAGGATTTGGGAATCTCAGAAACGCGTAAAGAAGACTTGGAGAGGAAATTTCGTACCTTGGCAGCAAAGAAAAGAAGGAGAGATTTAATCGGGTTTTGGAGGGTTTGGAGGGTTTGGAGGTATATAAAAGGTGTGATCGAGTCCCAGAGGGGGGTATGGAAGGTTATAAGAAGTTAGGGGAAGTTTAGAACACCACAGAGCCGAGAAATCAAAGTTGCAGAAATCGGGTTTTGCTGCTGCTGCTGAAGAACACGAAGAACAAAGGGCCATCGAGGATAGTCGTTTTAGGGGTCTTAAAATAAGCGACAAAACAACAGTGTTTACAACAGTCTCTGTAACAGTTTCATTGTAACAGCTGCTTTGTAATGCCGATACACCGTTGCAAACAGTCTGTGTTATTATTTTTCATCCTTTTAATCAACTTTTGGGCTATAAATATGTATTTTGAGAAAGTGATTAATATGAGGAGATAAAACCCTTAGCCGAGGCGACGGAGGAAGCCATTGTTCCATGAAAAGTGGTATATTTCTATTTTAATTATTTATTTGCAATTTCTTTTATGATTATTTGCATGGATCTAATATTGGAAAATCGATTTTTATTGAATGATTGTGATTCGTTTTGATGGAGCATGCTTAGTTTAAGACTTTTGATGTTCATGCTTGATGTATACAATTGTTACTTCGAAAATCTACTAGAGGCAATAAATTAGAATCACTTCAAGCACAAAGAATTGCATGAATATTGATTAGATTCAATCACTTAATTGGTCAATGGTGGAATCCTGAGTCTCGGTGCTTTTTATAATCTTGATAACAACTTTCTTTGAGTTTTCTAGTTTTTATTTGAATCTAAAAAAATCCTTCACAAGTCTGAGAGCAACGACATCTTTCTTACCACTTTCTACAACAACATAAAAATCACATCAATTTTTGGCGCCGCCGACGCGGACTTGTTTTTAGGGTTTTAGATTTATTTTTTATTTTTTTGTTTTATTCTTTTGTTCTATTTTACGTTTTCTTGGGTATTTGTCTTGTGGTTACAGGTTTTGGATCTCGGATCGAAAAGAAAGATGAGCCAAAGATTTGGTGAATAATTAAAGACTTGGAGTCAAAGACAAAGCGAAAAGAAACGACGAAAAGAAAAAGAATTTATTTTTATTTATTTTTTAGGGTTTTTTCGAAAATTGTATTAGGGTTAATAATTATTTTTGTAATTTTTCTTTTTATTTTTGGACTTTTTGGACATTTTTGGGACTTTGGACATTATTCTTTTTAAACCCTAAAGAAGGGTAGTCTTAAATATAAACTGTTTGCAGAGAAGGAGGACAATTACGATATTGTCTCTGCACCTTGGGTTCGTACACTGACATAGGAGTCAGTGGCCCGAGTCGACTAGAACCGATTCATCCCCCGTCTGGAACGGAGGTAAGATTCTAAACACTCGCGAATCCTCGTCGGCGAGTTACTTGGACTCCTTCGTTTGCATATATGTTGAGGACTTGAATACGGCTGCTTTAATTTTCTAGTAAAGGGAAAGGCCTGGCCATACAAGATAAGGGTTCAGATTTCATCACCGTTCTCTTCTTGCCCGCCTTAGGGACACGTAACCTACGCGAACCTAAGCTTAAAATACTGACTAGAACAAGACCGATAGGGTAACGAGCTTAATAGTAAAGTCATTAGAAAAATATTGGTTACTCTTTTAAGCATACTTCGAAGTTCAAGATGGTTTCCGTGAGTTGAATGCGTGACTGCGCCGCATTGTAATTCCGGTGAGGCCTTGGGTATCAAAGCTCCACTAAGCTTCCCTCGCCTCTATTTAACTTACTTTGACTCGGATTGATTCCATAGGGGTTTGCTTAAATTGTAACGAATTCCCTTTCGAAGGATTAGAAGGCTGTCAGAAACAATCTAAGTGGAGCCATCATGCTTTTTGTTTGCTAGAAATCTCTAGGTTTGCTTTGGTTGAGTCGGCCTTGATTTGTGATTGCATAAAATCCCCTTCCTTATTCTTTTGCATGCATGAACGTAAAAGAGACGCCCTAGGTAGATTTGTTAAAGAGAAACCTAGTAGTTCTAAGCGTCTCGATTATCTCAATTTAGAAAGTCCGATTTTTGAAGAGTCCGTTTTTGAACGTCAGTTTGAGGAGACAGTCCCTAATATTCCGATAGTGCCAGAAATGGATACTTTGAAAGCATTGTTGAAACCGACTAGGACTACTCGTCCCTCGTGTATCAGGTTAGCTGAAACGGAAGCAACTTATGAACTTAAACCTGAGACCTTACAGCTGCTCCCAATCTTCTTAGGAAACAAAATGAAAACCCCTATTTCCATGTTAGGGACTTTGAGGAAATTTGTAGTACCCTAAAGATTAGAAACCTTGATGATGATGCTTTGAAACTCAGGTTATTCCCTTTTTCCTTGAAGGATAAAGCCAAATCGTGGCTATATAGTTTGGCTTCTGGTTCAATTGAAACATATGAACAACTTACATCTGCCTTTTTGAACAAGTTTTTCCCTAGACACAAAGCATCGTCTATTAGGACGCAAATATGCGCATTTTCTCAACAAGAGGGAGAATCTTTGTATAGGTATTTGGAAAGGTTCAAGGATTTATTAGCCCAATGTCCTCATCATGGTTTAGAAAAGGTTAAGTTAGTTCAGATCCTTTATGAGGGTTTAGATTATTCCACTACGACCACAGTAGAGTCTATGTGTATAGGTGGGTTTGAAAACCAAACAGTTGATCAGGCGATGACATATTTGCATGAAATCGCCGAAAAGACCCAACAATAGGAAAATAGTAGGGAACCCAAGAAAACAATTCTTTTCGGAAGAAGAAACGTTAATAGGCTAGAAGGAGGCTTTGAATCAGATGCCAAAATTGCAGCAATAACTAAAAGGTTAGAAGATTTAGAATTGGGTCACACTAGTGGTAGAGTAGAGCCTTTTTGGGAAGGCCAGACTATTGAAGAGCAAGCCAATGCTCTTTATAATAATAACACTAGATTTGATAACCGTCAAAAGTTTGACCTATATTCGAAACCTATAATCTCGGGTGGAGAAACCATCCGAACCTCTCATGGTCTAAGGACCGAGAACCAAGGTCGGTTTAGTAATTGAATGCTCCCCGGGTTTTGGCTATACTAAGAATCCTTCAGGAGTAGCTCGGTTTCAAAATCGGTCAGATAAGAAAATTTTAAGTCTAGAAGAAACTCTTGCCTCATTTATTCGAAACACTGAAAAGATTCACCAATCACTTTCACAAAGTGTAGAAGCTATTAACAGGATAGGGCAAGAAAACAATCAAGCTATTTCCGAGTTAAAAACGCAGGTTAGTCTGATTAATGAGTCCTTGAGAGAAAAAGGTAGGTTCCCTAGTCAAACACAACCCAACCCTAGAGGAGTTCATGAAGTAGGTGAAAAACCATCTCATCAGTTGAATTCAATTAGAACCCTAAGGAGTGGTAGAGTAGTAGACAATCAGGTAACCATGCCCGATAGTGAGCATAGTGAGCATACTGTAGTTCACCCCTCGGGAACATCCATAGTTGAGGGACCGATAAAATCTCTCGATGATGCCAATTCGGTTCACGAGAGGCCCTATTTTATGCCTAGAGCCCCATTTCTACACTATTAGTACCAACAAAGAGTGAATCCAACTTTAATGACATAATGGAGGTTTTTAAGAAAGTTACCATAAACCTTTCGTTACTAAAAGCAATTAGGCGACTTAAGGCTTATGCCAAATTCCTTAAGGATATGTGTACGCGAAAGCGCAAGCTTAGTGTCCCTAAAAAGCCTTTTAGCTAGTCATGTAAGTTCAATCATTCAGAACAACACAACTCCTAAATATAAAGACCCAGGTGCCCCTACCATTGCTTGCGATAGGAAAATATCGGGTAGATAAAGCTTTACTTGACTTAGGAGCTAGTGTGAACTTCTGCCCAGTACCATGTGTACTTACTGACTAGGACTTGGTGAATTGAAACCTACCAAGATAACACTGCAGTTAGCTGATTGGTCTGTTAAAATTCCCCGTGGTGTGATAGAAGATGTTCTTATTGAGGTCGACAAGTTTATTTATCCTGTGGATTTCATGGTCTTAGATACCCAACCTTTCCCCGACCTGAGATAACCGAATACCCGTGATTTTAGGTCGCCCATTTTTAGCTACGTCTAATGCGATCATAAACCTGTCGAAATGGTATTATGAATCTATCTTTTGGTAATATGACTATTGAGTTGAATATTTTTAATGTCAATAAGCTACATTCTCGAGCTAGATGACACATGCATTGAAGAGGTGAACATGATAGGAACCTTAGTTCAGGAGTCATTACCAAACATCATATCGGAAGATCCATTAGAGAGTTGTCTAGCCCATTTTAGCATGGATTTCGACGATGATAGCAATATTGAACAAGTAAATGCTCTGTTGGATTATATTCCTATGTTAGATACCGATACATGGAAAGCTAGGTTTGAACCATTATTAGCTTTCGAGTCTACCTTAATCCCTTGTTTAGAAGAGCCTCCTAAGTTGGACCCTAACTATGCATTTTTAGGCCCATCTAAGACTTTCCCTGTTATTATAACTTCCGATTTGGATAGTGATCAGGAGAGTAGGCCAGTGACCGTGCTTCAAGACAATAAGGAAGCTTTAGGTTGGACCATAGAGGGTATAAAGGACATAAGTACTACTTTGTGTATGCATCAGATGCATTTAGAGGATGAACCACCTTGTTATAACTTAGATAAAGCAATTGACCTTTTTCAGGAACCTGATGGTCTAGAAATTAGGAATATTGTGACTAGTCTATTTAGAAACACCCAAAATTCTAAGTTTGGGGGTTGACTTGGAATATATGCCTCTACCATTTCACAAGAGTATCTTAATAGAGCAGTTCGGTTATTTAGAAACCCATCCTCGGGTTGATGTGGTTTATCCGAGGCTATGATACCCAGATTGACTTTGTTTTCCCACCAAATATTTTTCAACCAATTGTGGGAACGTATGAGTTTCAAATGTGTCAGTTATTAAGTTCTGAGACTAACCCTATGTACTTTAGGAAATTAGTATCGACACATTTTCTTATGATTGACCGCCAATTTCATCGTGGTCAATTGTGTGAGTCAAAACTGATTGGCTTTAAGGATCCGTAATTATTCAGGTTATTATTATGTGCTTCTAAGTTCTTATTTGAGTTTTTACGGACTTTACAACCTGAACCGGATCTTAGCTTTGAGGAATTCCAGCCACATGAAAATATTTTATCTCGACCCAGTTATAGAACCTGAACCTGAACCACAACTAGATGTAGTTGTCTTAAACAAGAAACTAGACAAGGGTGTGCTTTATTTGGCATGTTGGAGATTCCTTTTACTTGTGATAGCTCTATTTGGTTTTGATGACCCAAAGAAATTCCGGCTATTACTTTATGATTCTATGAGGTGACTAATCCTTTGTTAGTCTGGCTGAAGACGTTAAACTTAGCACTTCTTGGGAGGTAACCCAATATTCATGCGACACGGTAATATCTTTCCTTATCTCTTTTGATTTAAATGGTAACAGTTTCTCCTTGTTCATGCTTTTAATTTTATCTTTAGAACATTGAGGACAATGTTAGATTTAAGTTTGGGGTATGGGAGAAACTTTTTGTTAGTTGCAATAAATAAACTCCAGATCCTAGAAATTTATGCTTATTAAGGATGGCACTAACCAATCTAAGTGGATGAAAGCATTTTGGTTGTAGGAGTTGAGAAACCAATCTGATTAGATGGCAACATCTAAAGAGTCTATTCATAAAAGCACAGAGCTCAGGTGTTAGAAATAACATGATAGTTTCACCATATCTCGTTGAGTCCTTTTCACTTCTGTTTTTATTTTGTTTTGTTTTTAAACTATGTTTCTCTAAATGATTGGGTGGGGCTCACGATTCAAGTTGTTACCAATGCTAGGGTGAATTAGAGTGATGGAGATACAAATTTTAAAAAAGTTGAAAAAAAAAAAGAAAAAAAAAAGAAAAAGAAAGAAATTGAGACCAGACCATCTGATCAACATGAATAAATTCAATAAAGTCGACCACTGGAACCCTTGTATATGCCAGTTGTGTTGACCTAGAGTTAGGAATATCGACCACATGTTCCCTTGTATATGCTAGTGTGTTGATATTAGTCAGACCGGTATCTCAGTCCATTAGGATAGGTTCATTTTGGCAGAGGCCTTCAGACAGATATGGGAAACACCGTTCACTTAGTAAACATCAAAATCATCTATGTTTCTCTCTTTATCCATCTTTTTGATCTATCCATGTGATTAGTTTTGACTCCGGATATTGATGTCCATAGTGCGACTATCTGAGTAAAACTCTGTGACTTATATATGAATTTTAGTATGCTTGAGTGCAAACTCGTGTACAACAATTGGAATATCGCATCAGGGTACTTCCTCCTGTAGTCAATAAGTATGCCAACCAAGGAGACTTTTTAGTGCCTTCCAAGGTTCTGCGTAGATAGTTAGGGTGCAGGTAAAGGTTTTGTGGGTACACCTCTTTGTAAACCCTCCCGAGACTATAAATCGGCCACTAGGGCCACCTAGGGGTTTAAAGGCTTATTGCATATGCTAAATGCAATCGACGATGCACTGACGAGTGAGTTAGGATTTTATTTTCAAGATTTGATTTGCTCGAGGACTAGCAAATAATAAGTTTGGGGGTATTTGATAGACGCATTTATGTGTCTATATTAGTCTCAATTCTTTGTAATGTGAGTACTCGATTTTGCGCTTATTTTGGTATTTTATGTCTTTGTAGGTGTTTTTTGAGAAATAGGCTTTTGCGGCAAAATTGGCTCGAAAAGTGGTATTTGCGCTCATGGGAGAAAATTACTATTCGGACTCTCTCTGTGGATAAGGGGTACCCAAATTACTAAGGGGCACCTTCAGGTCACCCCCAAGACACCTACTATTCGCACCCCATCAGAGGATAAGGGGCGACCATCTTGTTCCTCAAATGTTGAAATTATTTTTGGCGGGAAAAATTGGTTTTCACGGCAGAAATTAGGGTTGAGATTTTGATCGAGTTTTATCGAGACTAAATGGCTGAATTTGATTGGGTTTACTTATTAGGCCTAAAAAGGCACCGGTAAAGTCGTTGTATGGAACCCAAAGTGGCTAGAAATCGAGTTGGAGCAAAACAGGGGAATGAGTTTACACGGTCCCTGCATGATTTATTTTTGGAATTCCAGGGAGACTAAACGTGATATATTCTTTCCAAAGATACGTATCTATCTAAGGAAGAGTTTGGGAGGATTTGGGAATCTCAGAAACGCGTAAAGAAGACTTGGAGAGGAAATTTCGTACCTTGGAAGCAAAGAAAAGAAGGAGAGATTTAATCGGGTTTTAGAGGGTTTGGAGGTATATAAAAGGTGTGCTCGATTCCCAGAGGGGGGTATGGAAGGTTAGAAGAAGTTAGGGGAAGTTTAGAACACCACAGAGCGAGAAATCAAAGTTGCGAGAATCGGGTTTTTTGCTTTGGCAAGAACACGAAGAACAAAGGGCCATCGAGGACGATCGTTTTAGGGGTCTTAAAATAGCGACAAAGCAACAGTTGTTTACTTGGTCTACTATGCCAGTTCCATTGTAACAGCTGCTTTGTAATGCCGATACACCGTTGCAAACAGTCTGTGTTATTATTTTTCATCCTTTTAATCAACTTTTGGGCTATAAATATGTATTTTGAGCAAGTGATTAATATGTGGAGATAAAACCCTTAGCCGAGGCGACGGAGGAAGCCATTGTTCCATGAAAAGTGGTATATTTCTATTTTAGTTATTTATTTGCAATTTCTTTTATGATTATTTGCATGGATCTAATATTGGAAAATCGATTTTTATTGAATGATTGTGATTCGTTTTGATGGAGCATGCTTAGTTTAAGACTTTTGATGTTTCATGCTTGATGTATACAATTGTTACTTCGAAAATCTACTAGAGGCAATAAATTAGAATCACTTCAAACACAAAGAATTGCATGAATATTGATTAGATTGAATCACTTAATTGGTCAATGGTGGAATCCTGAGTCTCGGTGCTTTTTATAATCTTGATAACAACTTTCTTTGAGTTTTCTAGTTTTATTTGAATCTAAAAAAATCCTTCACAAGTCTGAGAGGAACGACATCTTTCTTACCACTTTCTACAACAACATAAAAATCACATCACTCTCCCTATGCTACCATATATATCTCATTTATAAAACATGCTAGCTTATGGATTTTTTGAATTGAAACCGCAAAGTATAAAGTATTAACCATTTTTTCATATCATATGCTTAACTTCAAAATCAGTATGGTTTTTGTCTCCCAGTTCACGTTTCAGGCTCTAGAGAGTTATTGTTTTTTCAAGCCATGAGTCATGAGCTAGCTGACCAAGAGGGGAGTGAATGTAGTTTGTCAAATTGGATTATATCTATGCGGAAGATGACAATTACTTATTTCATTAAAGCAGTATTAAGTAGTTTGTCAAATTGGCTTGGAGACACTTAACCATTTGTTTCTGAAATTATTCCAAAGAATGATTACTGGAGCTAACATCTAGCACCCGTTGGTTATACTCATCTCACTTTCTAGTTCACCAATTATATATTTTCCCTTTATGCTGCGACTGACCACGAATATCCAAGAGCACACTAGAACACAAAATGTGAAATTCAGGAAATCAGGATCATTTGAGACGTCTTTTCTATGCTACCAAAGACTTCTATCCTGTGACAGAATTAGAACCTGCTAGGGTGTATTTCAGTTTCCGTCCACTACTTTATATTCAAAATATATCCTACGGCCCATGGACATATGTTCCAACTAGATGGCTAGGGTTTTCCGCATATGTATATAAATACTATGTTGTATTTATGCCTTGAATACGGGTCTTGTATTCGGTTGGGTTTACCACTTACCCGACCCATTTGCCCATTTACTTATTGTGGCTCAAAAGGCGTCGGGGAGACATAAAAAGTCTTCTTCTTCCTTTGTGTTAGTAAGAGAAAAACAAAAATAAAAAGTGAGTGTATGGAGGCAGTAGTAGCTAGTTCTTGAGAGGGGGTTTGGATCATACTCTTGTAACCTTGTTTGATACATAGTGAAATCGTTATCGTCATCTTCAAAGTGGATGTAGATCATCTTGATCGAACCACTGTAAATCCTTGTGTTGTGTGTGCTTTATTTACTTTGATTTTCATTTCTATTTCAATTCTTGATTGATTGTGCTTGGAATTGCCATTTGTTATAACAAATTGGTATCAGAGCTCCAGGTGGGAGCGGTCTAGGATGGCTGCAAAGTATGAGATTGAGAAATTTGATGAAAGGAATGATTTCAATTTATAGAGGCTAAAGATGAGGGATGTTTTGGTGCAACAAGGTTTGGTGAAAACTAAACGGCTCTAGCAACAACATTGTCGGATGAAGCAAAGGAAGAACTCATGGAGAAAGCTCATGGAACAATTTTGTTGTGTTTGAGCAATGAGGTCTTGAGAGAAGTTGCGACGGAAACGATGCCGGATGGGCTATGGAACAAATTGAAGAAGATGTATATGACTAAATACGTAACTAATCGTTTATATCTTAAGAAGAAATTACATACTCTTAGAATGCATGATGGAATGTCTATTATAGATCATATTGATGATTATAATAAAATTCTCTTGGATTTGGCAAATATTGATGTCAAAATTGAAGATGAAGACCAAGCATTAGGTTTGCTTTATTCCTTACCACCATATTATGATAATTTTGTTAATACCGTTATGTATGGAAAAACCTCAATTTCCATGGAAGACGTTAAAGCAGCTTTGAACTCTAAGGAGTTAAAGAAGACGGGTATTGATGGTAAAGATAATTCGGGAGATGGGTTGTTCGTAAGAGGAAGAGGAAACCAAAAGGGTGGATTTGATAGGAGTAGATCAAAGTCAAGGTCTAAATCTAAATCCGGTAAATTCTATTGCTTTTATTGTAAAGAACAAGGGCATTTCCAGAAGGATTTTCCAAAAAAGGAAGAATGTTGAGAAGAATACAAACCATGGAACCGCGGCAAATGTTGAAGTAGAAAGTGATGATGGAACAGTTCTCACGGTTTATACCGAAAGCTTGGAGAATGGGTGGATTCTTGATTCGGGGTGTACATTTCACATGTGTCCTCATAGGGAGTGGTTTACTACTTATCAATATAGAGAAGGTGGTAAAGTTCTCATGGGTAACAATGTCACATGTAAAGTGGTGGGTGTAGGTACAATTCAAATTAAGATGTATGACGGTATGGTGAGGACCTTAACTAAGGTTAGGCATGTTCCGGGCTTGAGAAGAAATCTGATTTCTTTGGGTAAACTTGATTCAAATGGCTGCAAGTATCAAGGTGAAGGTGGAGTTATTCGTGTCTCAAGGGGAAGTCTTACAATTATGAAGGGCGAGAGGATTAATGCTCTTTATACGCTGCAAGGTACTATTGTGATAGGTGATGTAGATGTATGTTCTTCAAGTTCTGAAGATGATACTACTAAGTTATGGCATATGCGGTTAGGGCATATGAGCGAGAGGGGGTTGGCTGTTTTGATCAAGCAGGGATTGCTTTGTGGTCATAAAACAGGTAAGCTTGATTTCTGTGAATATTGTGTCTTTGGGAAACAATGCAGAGTTAAGTTTAGTAAAACTATTCATAACACCAATGGTATTTTTGATTATATTCATTCTGATCTTTGGGGTCCTTCTCGGGTTGAGTTTCATGGTGGTGGTAGATATATGTTGACATTCATTGATGATTTCTCAAGAAAAGTATGGGTATTCATACTTAAACACAAAGATGAAACTTTTGTCAAGTTCAAGCAATGGAAGACTATCGTTGAGAAGCAAGCTTAGGAAGACAAATCAAGTGCTTGAGGACAGACAATGGTTTGGAATTTTGTGGGGGTGAGTTCAATGAGTTCTGCAAGGAGGAAGGGATTGTCAGACACCGCACAGTCAGAAAAACACCACAGCAAAATGGTGTTGTAAAAAGGATGAACAACACCATTATGAAGAAGGTAAGATGTATGCTCTCCAATGCCGGGTTACCAAATCACTTTTGGGCAGAAGCAGCAAACACATTAGCTTATTTAGTGAACAGATCTCTATCGACTGCCATTGAGTGTAAGACTACAAATGAAGTTTGTTCACATGCTAACTATGAAGACTTGAAGATATTTGGATGTCCAGCCAATGCTCATGTGAATGATGGGAAGCTAGAGCTTAGATCAAAGAAGTTTATATTTCTTGGGTATGCAAAGGGTGTGAAAGTCTACAGGTTATGGTGTCCGGAAGAGATATCAAACAAGTTTTTATCAGTAGAGATGTGAAATTTGATGATTAATCGATGTTGAAGACAAAGAATGAACAACTAGATGGAAGAGTTTGTTTCTGATGATGATGATCAATATATTGTACAAGAAGCTGCCCAGGAAGATGAAGCACAAGATCATGAGTACAATCTTGTAAGAGACAGAGAGAGGAGGCAGGTCAGACCACCTCAGAGATATGGCCATGCTGATTTGGTTGCGTATGCACTTGCAGTGGGTGAGATAATTGATAGGGATGATCCAATAACCTATGAATAAGCAATCAATGGTGAATAATCAGCAGAATGGGTAGCTTTAGCGATTGAAGAAATTGAGTCTATTGATAAGAATGGAACTTGGGAGATAGTTGCAAGACCTAAGGGACATAAGATTGTTGGAAGCAAATGGGTCTTCAAGAAGAAAGAAGGTACTTCAAATGGTGAAGGAACAAGGTATAAGGCAAGACTTGTGGCAAAGGGGTTTACACAAAGAGAAGGCATTGACTACAATGAGGTATTTTCTCTCACATTGTTAAACATAGTTCTATTAGAACTTTGCTTGTTATAGTTGCTTTGAAAGATGTAGAATTGGAACAACTAGATGTTAAGACAGCTTTCCTTCATGGTTATTTGGAAGAGAGTATTTTTATGCAACAACCAAAAGGGTTTGAAGTTCCTGGCAAAGTAGACCATGTATGTTTGTTGAAGAAATCTTTGTATGGTTTGAAGCAATATCCAAGGCAGTGGTATAAATGTTTTGACACGTTTATGTTGGGAAATGGCTATGATAGGAGTAAGTATGATAGTTGTGTATATCACATGAAACTCCAAGATGGTTCATTTGTGTATTTGCTCTTGTATGTTGATGATATATTGATTGCTTGCAAAGACATGTCAGAGATACAGAAGCTGAAGGTTTAGTTGAGTGTTGAGTTTGAGATGAAGGATTTTGGCGCAACAAAGAATATATTGGGCATGGATATTCATAGAAACCGAGCTGAAGGCAAATTGTATTTGTCCTAGAAGGTTTACATCGAGAAGGTGTTGGAGCGGTTTGGTATGAAAGATGCAAAACCGTGAAATGCTTGCTTTGGAAGCTCATTTTAGACTCTCCAGAAGGAAATCACCTCAAAATGCGGATAAGGAAGACTACATGTCTCGAGTTCCATATGCAAATGCAGTTGGTAGCATCATGTATGCCATGGTTTGTACAAGGCCCGATATCGCACAAGCAGTGAGTGTGGTAAGTAGATATATGGGACATCCCGGGAAGGCTCATTGGCAAGCTATTAAGTGGATTTTGAGGTATCTAAGGGGAAGTACAGATGTTGTTTTAATGTTTGATAAACACTATGGTGATTCAACAAATGTTGTGGGTTATGTTGATTACGATTATACGGTGTTGATGGTAGTTTTAGCTTAGGGTCAAAATCGTAAAATACTAAACCCTAGCGAGACAGGTGATGTCACAACATTTAAAGTAACAAGCATTTACTAGGAACATTTTTGAAACCTTTAATGTGTCCCTAAATAATTACCAGGGGTATCTTTTTTCAAATTAGGGTTACGACAAGCCAAACCCTAATTCCCACGTGTACCAATGGAAAATCATGCTTGACCACACACCGATGGCGCCAAAGAATGCCAACCATGATAGCCGCATTTGTGCCAATGGCAAATCAAGCCAGCCACACCGAGCGCGACAAAGCATGCCAACCATGCTAGCCGCACCTCTGTGCCAATAGCAAATCATGTCATCCACATCGACCGCGCCAAAGCATGTCATCCATGCGAGCCGCACCTCTGTGCCAATGGAAAATCATGCCAGTCACACCTACTGCTGCATGGCCCCATGCCGCGCCACCATACTGGCCTTCACTACGCGGCTATCAAAACGAAGGCGTGCAACAATCAACGGTTGCCCTTCAATCCCAGGAGCAAATCCTGGCCGTCTAAGGTTACCAAACGACCTTTGCCCCAAAACACTAGCTTGGTCACGCACCTAACCCAAGCTAGCCACGCCATGCGCCTATGGCAAGCCCTTGGCCCCACACGCCAAGCCAAAACCGCACCTAGCCCAAGCTAGTCACGCCATGCGCCTATGGCAAACCCTTGGCCCCACATTCCAAGCCAAAACGTCACCTAGCCCAAGCTAGTCACGCCATGCGCCTATGACAAACCCTTGGACCCACATGCCTAGCCAAAACCGCAGCTAGCCCAAGCTAGTCACGCCATGCGCCTACGGCAAACCCTTGGCCCCACATGCCAAGCCAAAATCGCACCTATCCAAATCTAGCCACGTCCAATGAAAACCCTTGGCCCCACATGCTAATACTAACCACACCCTAGCCGCGCCACCCTGTTGGCCTCCCTACGCGGCCACCAAAACGAAGGCGTGCAACAATCAACGGTTGCCCTTCAATCCCAGGAGCAAATCCTAGCCATCCAAGGTTACCGGACGACACATGGTAACCTATGGCCCGAAAACCTAAGTTTGGCCACGCCAAACCTTGCCATGCCAACGGCATGCCAACCTAGACGTGCCACCACGTTGGCCCTCACTACGCGGCTACAAAAACGAAGGAGTGCAACAATCAACGGTTTCCCTTCAATCCCAGGAGAAAATCCTAGAC
This sequence comes from Papaver armeniacum, assembly GCA_023531295.1. Classification (NCBI taxonomy): domain Eukaryota; kingdom Viridiplantae; phylum Streptophyta; class Magnoliopsida; order Ranunculales; family Papaveraceae; genus Papaver; species Papaver armeniacum. The sequence goes on from JAJJWW010019407.1 coordinate 20,071, forward strand.
ATCCAAGGTTACCAGAAGACACATGGTAACCTTTGGCCCGAAAACCTAAGTTTGGCCACGCCAAACCTTGCCATGCCAATGGCATGCCAACCTAGCCGCGCCACCACGTTAACCCTCACTACGCGGCTACCAAAACGAAGGCGTGCAACGATCAACGGTTGCCCCCTCCTCTCAAGATGCAAAATCTCGACCGTCGAAGGTCACCGGGGATGGAAAGTTTCCCCGAGCTTGACTTGCCAAGCCACAAAAACGTGCTACATGTTTTCCAAAACATTCGAGACATCAACACAAACTGGGGATCCTACGTGGGTATTGGTTTGGCAGTTTCTGACGTGCGGCGTACACTACGCCCGTCATAAGGAAATGTCATAAGGGTGAGGCGGTTAGTAAATACGGGAAGTTATGTGTGAAACGTTCATGGGACATAAAGCACATGCGTTAACAACTTTATGGGACATCAATTCCATAACGTTAGCAGTTTCATGAAAACCAGTTTCATGCGTTAACCACTTTATGGAACATTAATTCCATGCATACGGTTACCACCTCCTACCATTTACTTCCCCACTCCTTAATGAAATTAGGGTACGTTTTTACTCCGACTTGTATAAATAGGTCTTACCTATTTATATTGAACAACAAGTTCATACGGGAGATCCAACACTCAGAAATACTTGCTTCCTAGATCACCTTGTGAGCTCTCTCACTTTTCTGATAACAAGTCGTAGTAACCCAACTACTCTTCAAGAATCAACTATTCTGGTCTCACCACTTTCCTTGCTTCCCTCCCCAAAATCAACCCATTCTCCTCCACTTTGTGACCGAAGCAAGTCTGGAACGGCCATTTGTTGGTTTAGGCCGGACTTGTACAGATTGATCTCTCGAATCTAAAGTTTTCCCTTGCAGTACATTGTTTAGGGTTTAAATTGTTTCTCACCTGCACACCCGTAATTACCGAAATCAGCAGAAACCATTTTCACCTATAAACAATTGGCGACCATTGCGGGAGGTTCGATCTTTCGGTTACAATGTCAATTTTCAACCAGCGATCTCATTCTTCGACCCAGACGTCAAGTTGGTAGAGGAAGGCGATCCACTCCGACTCACTTACTCGACGGTTGGATTATCAGTCATGACACGACAAGGGATGACTGGGGACTTCTTAGAGGCTAGAAGCAAAATGATCCGCCCAGGGATTAACGGCGCAGTTATCAGACAACTCAGCAATGACTCAAAAGACTGGGGACTTCCCATGACCATGTTTCTCAAAAAAAAAAAAAAAAAAATTGGTCCTACACCCGGAAAGTTTATTCTCATTAGAAGACCTGAGAAACCGAGTAAGTCTTATCTAGACAAAAATACGTGGTTTGCTTTTTCAAGTTCTGATAAAACCTATAGCCATGTTTCATCCCATGTCATCTACCAACACAAGGTTCCATGGTTTTCCTGGGATGTTTGCATCACTTTCATTCATAGAAAAAGACAATTCAATTCTAAACATTTCATTCAAAAAAAAAAAAAATATATATATAATCCAAAACCGTCAAGGTAGCATTTATCTATTAACCCGAGAAAATCAGAAAATCAAAAACCAAAACCAGGCGTCTCATTTGCCTTTCAAAAAAAAAAAAAAATAAAGATAAGAGGTCCAGAAGACAGATATATATTCAAGGGAAGTTTTCCAACAGCGGCTTGCTCCTTTTGGAAAAGGCCTCCCTCGTCCTTTGGAGAGCCGCCCTCTTATGTTTCAGCTTCCTGCGCAACTTCTTGAATTCCACTTCATGCTTCTTCATCATGTCTGCGGAAGGATCTTCAACTGCTCCATCCAACGACCTTTCAACATCAGAGAGACCTTCAACGAACCAAGGAACGTTGAATTCGAAGCCCACGCACATGTCACGATGGAACTTCCAGCTCGATATTACATCCTCAGACACTAGTCCAAAAATGGCTATAAATGACGAACAAAGTCTGTTATAAAACATGGTTTATCACGGTTTTCATCTGTTATTCGAACCGTTATTTATTTGGTGTGACTCTTTATAAATGACAAATAGAAGACGTCATCAAGTATGACGAATAAAATTTGTGATTTAAAATCACACACAAAATCTATTATTTTTTTTTTTTTGATCGGTCACAAAATCTGTTATTGAAGTACCACAGTTTTCTTGTGTTAAATAAAATAACGGTTGATGTCTGCCATAAGGGAAGCCCTTAATACCACGGTTATTGGGTGTTAAATATAATAATAGTTAATATCCGTCACAAGGGAGGCAAATCGAAATGATTTTCAGGCTACTGATGCATATTTTGATTTTGTGAATCTGGTTCATTTAGATTCAGATTTGGTACATCTGGAATTGATTTTGGTTCAACAGACTGAAAACAAAATAGAATCTTAAAAGGAAGCAGTTTGAAGATAAACTTATATTGATTACCCAGAATAACATTACAAATAATCGAATTTTTTGAATACAAATCGCAAGATAAATTTTTGTTCAAACTGAATTAAATCTATTATCACCCTTGCCACTCTAATTTAGTCGCTCTCCTACAGGATCTAGATAATCTTTTGTCCACTTAATCATTAAACCTCTTAAAACATAAGAATTTCCAAATACTCCATCTCTATCGCACAACATTGCACTTGTGCCAACGATTTCTTCAATCATGCAATCATAATTTTCATCATTAATTTGGTGGCTTTGCTCTATCAATATATGCAGCAACAAGAAATTGAGTTTTAGAAACCCCAGCATCCATTCTGCGTATGTGTCCCTTATGATCAGCGCCAAGCTAACATCAATTAATCTAATCTAATAAACCATACACGGTGCACGCTAATACAGATCAGTAATATGGGAAACTTGAGAGGGAATATGTGCCTACCCTTCTCCACCATTAGCATCAGATCAAGCAGACATTTGCACAAAGTACCAGGCTTCCCTCATTATTTTTCTGGAGCATCATCTTAAGTTTGCATAGACCTCTAACTATACACACAATTTGCAGATGTATATCCACAGTCCAAGCATGCAGATATATACAGATGTGAAACATAAAAATCAAATTACAAACAAATTAACACGATAATAGAGGTCAATACACACCTAAGAACAATAAGGCCACCAACAAGATTATCTCTTAGAGATTCAGCTAGAACAATCAGCACATAAACCTCCGATATTAGATCACTATACTTGGTGTACATAGCACTTGTAAATCTAGGCCGGGAACTTCAAAGAAGGCATCATGGAGTACCTGTAAATAATAACAAAAAATCGGATAGTAACATCACTATACTTGGCCACCGAAAGTGCAACCAGATGAACTATCTTCAACACAATCTTTAATGTCTATGTATAAACTATCAACATACCATTCCATAACTAAAGCAGTATAAACTAACAATGACATGTAATTACCAAAGTTATGAGGGGAATTACAGAGAAAAACTATTCATAGCATCAAAACCGCATTTTATATCCATACATCAAACCCCCTCGAAAAGGTCATTTAATGTATCTGCCATGTTTGAGGATACAAAAAGTCATAAAAGACAAAGGTCATCTTTCAATAAATGTACTAGTTACTTGGAATCCATAAGATAATATTCATATATATTAGATACTAATCATAGTTGTCATGCCTACAAATGAGAACCTCAATTAACTAAAACGGAAATGTTTCAAGTGGCTACACCTTTAAAGAAAAAAGTAGTCTAGCGAAAATAAATATAAATGGAAAATTAAGATGAATTTGTCTTTACAGGTTGAGCAACATATTACATGAAGCAATATATCCCATACAAGTGGAAATTTCGTGAATGAGTGATGTGGCAAAGTGCAGGTAGAGTGATGCTGTGACAAACTAGTAAACTACGACACAAGCAAGTAAATTCAGAAGTGAAACCGTAAGCCATCAGATTATAAAGAGGCGATGCTACAGAGCAAGACTAATTTGCGATAAACATGCCAAAACCAACCAATCCTTATAAATTAGTATCAAGATATTAAATGTAAAATAATTAACTTCTAGCATGAACCGAAAATCAGCAGTAGCATTATAAAAGAATCAGTGGGTAACATTCAATAAAACTAAAATTTTCTTACAAAAGAAAAACAAGAAAATAAGAGTTGGCCTGCTGCTAATTAAATGTAAGAATAAATAGAGAAAAAAAGAATTAAATCCCGCGTGTGAACTTCTATATCCTGCAGCACAGCCAACATTCAAAACAAAGGGGTACATCAAAATGAAGGTTTTGATAAACAATTAAGCTTCATTTCCCTTATAAAACAAAGCAATTATAGAAACAAAGACGTCTGAAAGGCAGTGTCAGTTATGTACAAAACTGTTAACAAGAAAAAAAAGTTAAGAGTCTAAGATTATAATTAAGTGACATTTTGATTGAAAATCATTCACCACTAGCCCAACATAAAAATTGAAGGTTTTAAAAAATGAAACCAAGATAAATTTGTCCAAGAACTCAGACCGCATTCATTGGGACATTTTACCAAACAAGTAACAACTAGTTCAAAAGAAATCAGTAGGTAACTGCATCACAGTTGTCATTTAGATAAGGGAAACCGTAGAACATGATTAAAGAATTGAAATATACAAAGACTCATAGTTAATTAGGAAGACTGAATTCAAGGCAAAATCAAGACATGATTAAAATTCCATGACTAACAGTAAGAAAACCCCTACCTTAACTACTCAAGCCAAGCACAAGCCAAGAGAGAACCACATTCTTCTTTTGGTTTCAATCAAATTTCCGGAGCCAAGAAAAAGAGGAAGAGTAAGTTTTCGGTTTTAGGCTTAATTATATCATTTTGCAAAAATCTGTAAAAAAACAAAACCCATTCTCAGATGAAGATGATAACAAGATTATATTTCTTTTCCTCCAAATACTACAACGGATTCAGCCTCTTCCACTATAATTATCATAATGTAAAACGACAAATCAAAGACAAGTAGGAATCATTACCTGATGTTGAGAATAAATCCACACAATGAATCCAAATCGATCTCACAAAACCTAACTGAGATTCTCCGCCTAAATTATTCGTTTTCAAACATCAAATCAGTTATAATCTGAAAAAACTATAATCAGATCCAAAGGAAAAGAGAGAGAGATTTTACCTTAATCTCAAAAAGGGGAATAAATAAAAACCCTAATTGTTTGAAGAGGATATATGTCTAATAAATAAAAACCATAATCTCATAGTTGATTCCATGACCGCTCTGTAACAAAATCTAGGGTTCTAGATTTGAGAGGAAAAGAACAGAGCGGAAAGATGATAACGAGAGTCGGGGTCGATATAAGAATGAGTTGTCTCCTTTTTCTACGAGTTCCAGAAAACAACTTCATTTTAAGGTGTGGGGTTTGTTAATCAAACCAAACTAGGTGAACAGATTTATGGCCTATGCCGGTGGCTAACCGTTTTTGAGACTTGTACAAATATGGCATTATATGTGTCTAGCTATTTCTGTGCGTATAATAAAAGAATAGTGGCGGGCGTATAAAAATTAAAAATATTTGTCAGATTTATTCTGTCATGTAATGGTTCATCGTTAAATCACGCACCCAATAAATTGCCATGTTTCAGAATGAAACTTTTTCTATGTTAAATGATAGGTCCCATTATTTTCATGTTATATGATGGAATTTGTTTGTGAAATTTTATTCACGTAATTAATTTGTCATTTAAAAGCGTGATTAATGACCCTTTCTGGACTAGTGAGAAATTGTATGACCAGTCACGTTGCCCATCTCATCAATCGAAGACAAGGCTTGCTCCACACGCTTGACAAACGCATGTCGACTAGTGATCTTCTTAGTCATGGCAATGTGACCATAACTTTCCCAAATCTTGGTGTACAATGTCGCATGTTTAGCTGGCACGCTAAATCCACCAAACAACACATGACAGGGAAAGGGGCAGAGGATACGGAGGAATGAAGGTGGCACACGCACTCGGTGGAATGAATCGGCAAGTTTTCAAAGCGGGGAGATCCCTAACTACGATTTCACCCTCGAAGTGCTCTCCTCCACCGAGTCATGGCAGGGTGCACCCTCGGGACGATGAATCTCCATGTCCAAGTCGCTTGGTAAGCACGAGCTTCGCATGATGGGAAGTACGACTACGTCTTTACTCGGTGGTCTTCCACTTCAAGATTATCCCCACGAACGGTTTCCTCTAAAAATCAAAATTTAGTTTCTTGCAAAGAAAGAAAAAGAGGGGAAAGAAGAAAAACATGGAGGGGACTCACCGATTCGGTTTCAAAGCCGACTAGACGAAGATTCAACACTACTATCGAGAAGAATTTCTCGCCACCGCTAGACCACTCAAGAACTCTCATCCTTTTCGAGTTAGCGTCATCATGGTTAGTCTCTCTACCCACAAAGGAGCAACGCCGCTCTGTCTCGAAAAATGAACTTCTGGAATTTGGTGTAGTGAATCACGCCGCCTCAAAAATGATGTTTTCCGATTTGCTCACAATTTTGGAAAAGGCGTTCGTACTACTGATACTCCTGGACGAGAATACAAGGGCGCATTCTCAGAAAAGGAACAGGGAAATAAACGATCCAGGCCAAGGTCAAGAGGAGATCCATACGTACCCACATATTGGATGAACTAAAAGTCGACAGAACCGTGGAGTCTGACTGAAAGTTGCCCGCACGAGCTTTAGATCTTCGTTCCTTCACCTGGGGACTATCTACATTTGGAATCACGGATTTTTGCTTGGGATCCCTCAACAGTGGATGTTCCGCTAAGACCGCAGGAGAAGGCTTATCCTGAAGATTCTCTACCACATCATTCACAAATCCATGAATAGCAAGAAACTCATCCTGCCAAAATATGTTGTATTTGGATGTCGTTGATGGATTCCGTTCCGCGAGGAAAGGCATTATTTTATCCGACACAAGAGCACTAGCATCGAGAATAGTTGATAACGGGATTTATTGGACAACCGGCTGACGAACAAGTGGGACTCCTTGGTCAAAACCCATATGTCGAGCAGCCCTATCAACATTGTAAGAGATCGCTTTGCAAGCTCCTCTAAAAAAAGATGGCACGTGGCCAGGCGTGCAGCTACGCATGAACACCATCTCTCCAACGCTCAGGCCCTCCTCATCAGAAGACAAAGACATATTCGAAGCAGGAGCAAAGGTACTAATCTGAGTTATGGACGCATGCACCGGAGCCCATGGACGAAAATTAACCGCATACGAGTTGTCAAGAAACTTAATCAGTTTCGGACCAGTTTTTCGGCGCCTGTTCGACCAACGCAGTATTATGGAGCCACCCCAAGACTCAGGAAGTATAGCCAACGGTTTCGGGGCATACTTCTCGAAATGCTCCCACAACCATGCCTGGAGAAAGGCGGCATGAGCATACGAATCCACTTTCATATGGACGTTCGAGGCGTGCATGTCCGAAACCAGCTGATCCAGGTGTGCATACAGAGAAACAAGAAACAAACCACCGAGGGGGAGAGCGACGCCCTTTGCTAATTTTATAGAAAATGTGATAAGTTTCTGCATGTCTTATCTCTTTCTTGCCTGAGCCGTTGTCAAAAATATCCCTGGATAGCCAAAGAGCCAAGAACGTCGCGACATGAAGTACGCTATTTTTCTGGTTCGACTCCAACTCGTCAGGAAACCACTGAGACACCTTCCAGTCATAAAGCACTTCGTATCGTTTTATTTCCGAACGAATCCATTTGACTTCGCAACCAGGGTGGCACGAATTTCTTCTTCGTCTGCAGACAGCCTGACGTCGAGGTTTCCAATTACAAGAAGATTTAGCAGCACAGCCACGCTCTCCAAAGAAATGGTCATTTCACCTCACCTGCATATGGCCGTATGGGTGTCTAGACACCATATGGAAACAAAAGCAACCAGCCCTGAAATGTCTTTCCTAATTTGAAGCACTGCGGAAGCCACAACAGCGTCGACAATCTGCGCCCTGGTCAAATTGGTCTTTACAGGTTCCTGGTCCATCATAAATCGCGTCCATTTCTCAAAGGAACGCAACGGACTTGCAGTAATTTTAAAGTCGATAGAAGAGGCACGATATTCTTTCCTCTGAAGGCAAAACCTTATTACGCCTCCTGGCCGAACCGATTGATCCTCTCCTTCGCTTTCCGGGCCGGTCACGTATTGGGTATTGTTTCTCCTAATCGTGGCTGATGTCGTAAATAACTCGTCTTCTATGTTTGGCTTGGAATTACTCCCATCCCTCGATCTGCTAAAGCGTTGACATCTTAACCAAAATTCTCTTACACTGTTTTCTTATTGCGAAAACTACAATGGAACGAGAAGAGCAGGGAATTATTACATAAAACGTGTAGAAATTATTCTATAGGACGCAAGGGAGCCGCCTCGGGCACAAACTAATTGGTTTCAAAGTCCTTTCGTGCATACGCGAAAGTGGGGATTGGCAGACTCTACATCACCACTACATGCAGCCGGAAACTCGCTCAGCCAGATAGACGAGCCCAAAAAAGGAGGGTACCATACACACGGCTACACAAAGACAATGAGTAAACCCTAAAAAACTAGGTTTTCATGGAAAAGGGATAACAATTACTATCGCGTGCTTACCTTACACAACGAGTTGAGGCGGTCAACATTACTATGGTATTCATGCCTAAGTACTACTATGAGCACGTGCAAGACATACCTGTGGCTAGGATTCACACCAACATGTTCTACAAGGTCATAAAAAGGTACGCCTACAACTAGGGTTTTCACCAAAACAAGAAAACAAAAGGGAAGCAAGACAAAGAAGAAGTACTGAAAGACGTACCTAATTCGCTCGTCCGCTTCACCGCTACCAAGCGAACCCAAAAAAAAAAAAAAAAAGAGAGAATAATGAAGACGTGAATTAAAGGGAGAGGCCGGCAATCCTTTTATAGGTGTGATACATGGGAGTTTGAACAAGGAGACGATCTCTAATTTTGAGCCAAGGAAGGAAAAGAGAAAACCGGCCCCGCAAAGACCAATTTACATGTCCAAGACCACACACGCCATACCGCGGCCCCACCACCCATGTATGCCATCCCTTGTCAAGGCCCCAGCCAAGCCCTCGCTCCATCACCGCGGCCCCACCACGCCTAGCCACCCTTGCACGTCCCACCATGCCATTGCCCCCCCGCAACCCCACCACACCTAGCCGTCCGTGTAGTCTCATCTTGCCAAGGCCACACTATGCCAACCCGCATGCTCCACTGTCGCGACCCTATCATCCACGCGCGTTTACCTTACCAAGACCATGCCACCTCTTGGCCCCTCGAGCCAAGCCGTCCACTTATGTAGCCTTCCAAGACCGCGCCCCCTTTGCCTTGGAGATGTACGACCCGGACCAAGCCGGTAACTTTAATCTCACCACTCCACGGTCGCATTCCCGGTAGAACTTACGCGGGGCCGCCAACACGGAAGCCAAAACTCTCTTTACCACTCAAAAAGGTTAGTCGGATTTTCCTGACCATCTTTGCAATGATTTACACCCCGATTCCGTCCTTGTCTGTCACCATCATATTCTTACCTCGCAATAAGGCACCTGTTCCAAATCGTTTTAACGAATCGATCCTCAAGAATTCTGAGGAAATCCTACGTATAAAGTCACTTGAATGTGATAATCTTTATCAAAAGTATTTTTTTGTTGGAAGAGAAACTTGCAGAATCTGAAGCAAGGATTACCTCGCAGCAAACAAGTTCTGATGACAAAGAAAGTGCTTGTCTCGTTCGAGAAAAATGTCTTGAGGATGATTTAGCTACTGCTCTTGATAAAATCAAGATGTTGGAAGATGACTTGAAAAAGTTCAATACTAGTTCAAGCAAATTAACCACTATGCTAGGAGCAAGTAAAAATCATCGTGATACACGAGGATTGGGCTATAAAGGAATAGATGCTCCAAGTATTAGCAAAGAGGTAAAAATTTTCAAGGCTAGTGATTCTTCTCAACAAAAGGTTTCCACTGATGGCAAAAGTGAAATACCTTCACCGGAAGTTAAGGTTCAAAAGAGCAAAGTATATCAACCTCCAAAGTCAGCATACACAAATCGAGGTAAGAACATTCCTTATGTTTTCCACTATTGCGGAAATAAAGGTCACCTGGAAAGGAGATGTCGTTTCCTTATAAGGAATGACAAACTTCATGATGTTCTTATTTGGGCATCACAAGAAGTTGTGAAACCAAGATCATATGTTAATACTAATCCCCTTAACGTTACAGGTTGTGAATGTCCAACCTTTAGGCAAAGAAATCATTGCGGTAATATACCTAGTTTTGCCTATAAACATCATACGAAGCCTTTTCACAATCGTAATAGTTATCAAAAGGATTGAAAATCTACCCATCTAGTAAGCATGGGTTTATGTTGATGATGGCGGCAGTTGATGGTGGAGAGACGAAGAAGATGAAGTTTTCAAGTAATGTTGAACCACCAATCGTATGCGGATTATGTTTTAGTGGAGTCGTCTATCCGGAAAGGAAAGTACCCTAATTAGGCAAAATCACCATGGAACTAAAGTATGCATACCGTATGCGGATTGAAAATCTACCCATCTTACCTCTAACAATCTCCCCCTTTGTCAATTTAAGTGACAAAACTATCAAGTGATAATTAATATACTCAACCATCAATTCATATAGATTACAAAATAAATAAACTTAATAAGGTGACACATGTCACACTCCTAATGGTTGTGGTAATCTTGTCTTTTCGTTATATCTAGACACCCTTTATCTACCTTCCATGAATGGGGATGGTAATCTAGGTATTAATTTATTGAGGCCCCCAATTAAACGAGGTGTTCCAATAATTTAATATTGCTCAAACTAAAAAAGAATCTCATCTCACAAACATAACAACAACATTGTTACTTTGATTTCATTGATCAAATTAACGTTTCGTTCAAACAAACGATATAATTAGTCTTACAATACATATTGGGACTTTGAGGTTTACATTTTCTATTACAGAAGAAACAACACTTAATATTGGTAACAGTAGAATTTTGAGGTTACGTATTCTATCACTAAAAGAAGAAGAAACACTTCATGGTATTCACCAGCTTCATCTCCGGAGGTATAGGTCCCTATCGCTTGTTCGGGGTCTTCAACTCCAACTCGACCCCATCTAATGAAAACAATGAAAGCTGCACAAGAGTTTGATTCTGCATTAGTCCAGAATTGCACCAATAAAGTTCATATGAGAAAACTGCACACTTTGTCTGGTCTGCTGGAGTACAACATGGTTTAAATCACGGATCACTCCCCAAATACTACAGTGTCTGCATTTTCGGTCCCTCCCTGATGATCCAGTTGCTGCGCTACCTGGATATATTAAATCAATCTAGAGGATATCTCGACATACGTTACTTTTATTGGATGCTTGACTGCTTGTACTTGTTTGCATCATCTACTTCCTATATGTTTACAATTATTAGAAACTCAAACTTGCTAGATCTATGCACGGTAAATCAAAGCTCATACGAAAGATAACTATACTTGTGTGCATATATATTACAGTAATAGAATGCAAGCATATGTTGTGGAATTCAGGGTGCTTATGCATGCGATATTTATTGAGGATAAAAATGCTCTCTTTTCCAAACTAGACAAAAACTAAGCATGAGAAGCAAACCAGGAAGTTTACCGGCAGAGATGGCTTTCGAATGCATACCATCTCTCGAATTCCAGTGTTTGAAATCCCACCCTCTTGTTTCTGGCGCATGAGCTTTTGAAATTCAGTCACACGGGAAGAATAATGATCATAAAACCAGTTACTCCTGTAAAATGGTTTCCAAAAACTCTTGAAATGGAAGTTAGTTGCAACATTCTAACACAAATGAAGATCGAGGGATAGAGTGGTAAACACAGAGAGATCTGATAAATAATAGATTAAATTATCTCAATGAAATAGCAAATGGAAGACAAAAAAATAGTTTCAGTGAAGTGTATTCAACTGAACTTTACATCTCAATTTATACTAACCAGTCGACTAACAAATTCCTGAAGGTTCTCCTACTTTTATTCCACTAACTTGAACATGGACTCAACTAACTCCTACATTGACTGAACTGAAAGATAAACTTGTGACTAAATCAAAAGACGAAATCAAACTTACTACATTCTCGGAGCTGCACTACTTTGCGATACTCCCCCTTAGTGGGACTCCCATCAACCACTCCAAGAGACCTTCTAAATATTTTAAACTTTGCTACCGGAAGTGCCTTTGTAAATATATCAGCAACTTGATCTTCAGATCGAATTGTCTGCAATTGAATGTCTTCAGTTAACACCTTTTCTCGAACAAAATGGTAACGAGTTTCGATATGTTTGGTACGTGCATGAAACACGGTGGATTTCCAAAGAAGCCGTATTGCACTTTCATTATCACAACAAATGGAAACCAGATAGTTAAATGTTGTAACCATTTCCTCAATGAGTCTTTTCACCCATATGCATTCTTGGGTTGCCATAGAAGCTGCCACATACTCAGCTTCACAACTTGAAAGAGCAACAATAGTTTGCTTCTTACTGCACCATGAGATTGCAACAGCGATATTAAAACAATAACCAAAGTGGTAGAACGTCTATCATTTACGTCACCTGCCCAATCTGCATCAACAAAACCACTTAAAGAAAACAGTTTGGTCTTTACGTACATTAACCCAAAATTCAGAGCGCCTTTCACGTAGCGAAGAATCCTCTTTGCTGCAAGTAAATGGCCAACACAAGGCCTGTTCATGAACCGAGATACCACTCCTCTGAGTAAGCGATATCGAGCCTTGTAATAGTTAGATAAAACAAACTTCCAACAAGTTGACGAAAAAGTGTCGCATCCTCCAATAGATGTCCTTCTTCCCTTGTTAATTTGAGAGATGGTTCCATTGGTGTAGCCATTTCTTTCGAATCTTCCAAGCCGAACGACTCAGTAAACTAGTTGCGTACCCTTGTTGTTTCACAAAGTAACCATCTGCTTTTCAACTTTCACCGAGGAAACACCCAACTTTCGCCCAAGCTTTTCATATCAAAACGACGGACAAGTCACTTCGAAGACGATTTATTTCAAAAAAGATCATCATCTCCGTGATGATCATATCATCCACATATAAAAGAAGCATTATGCATACTGTACTTGTCTTCTTAATGAACAAACTTGAGTCAGAGTTTGATGGTTTAAATCCACAAAAATTAAGATATTGAGCAATCTTACCATACCAAGCACGTGGCGCTTGTTTGAGGCCGTACAATGCCTTCTTGAGTCGGCATACATGATGAGGATATTGCTTAGAAACAAATCCTTGAGGTTGTTCCATAAAGATATCACGATTTAATTCGCCATAAAGAAATGCATTCTTCACATCCAATTGCCATAAAATCCACCCTTCGTATGCAGCAAGAGAAATAAGAGTACGCAGCGTTACCATTCTCATGGCCCCTTTGAATGTCTCTTCATAGTCTAATCCATACTTCCGAGAAAAACCACGTGCCACAAGTCGAGCTTTGTAGCGATCTACGGTGCCATCTGCCTTCTTCTTTAACTTGTAGACCCATTTGCAAGTAACCAAGTCAGCGTCATTCGGTTTTGGTACAAGCTCCCATGTAGAATTCTTATGCAATGCATCTATTTCTTCACGCATCGCAACTTCCCATTCAGCAACTCCTTCAGCTTCATTATAATGCCTTGGTTCACCTTCATAAGTAACTCCCATCAGAAAGCAAGAAGTTACAGATAAGTGATTACCTTGAACCTCATAATCAGATAGGTGACTAGGTGCTCGTCGTTCTCTTGTAGACCTGCGGACAACGTCTTGATGAATAGGAGAATCTCCATCTCGAGAAGTAGAATCGCCAGCCCCCTGTTCTCGAGAATCAGTATCAAGAGAAAAAGGATCTAAAATAGTAGTATCGGCACCATCATATGGCGTCACTTCATCGAACACCACGTTACGAGATACTGTAACCTTTTTTGTTTCAATATCCATACACCTCCACCCCTTCCTATGTGAATCATATCCAACAAACATACATTTTCTAGCTTTCGGGTCAAGCTTAGTTCGATTACTCTTGGGAATATGAACATAACAGAGTGAACCAAAACCCTAAAGTAATTCACATTAGGTTTAACACCATACAAATTTTCAAAAGGGGATTTATCAGTACCTGGCCATGGAGGTAGTCGATTAATCACATGACAAGAACATTGAATAGCTTCTGCCCATAGAGCTCTAGGCAGTTGCTTTTCATGCAACCATGACAAGCACATTTCAGTGAGGTGAGCTAGTTTTCTTTCAGAAACTCCGTTCTGTTGCGGGGTGTCAGGACATGTCATTTGGCGACGAATTCCATGTTCTCTGCAGTATTTGAAGAACTCATCCGACATAAATTCTCCTCCGTTGTCAGTACGTAAACATTTAATCATCTTCCCAAATTCCTTTTCTACTTGCATTTTGAATTTTACAAAGATCGAAAAAGCCTCATCTTTGTGTTTCAAAAAATAAACCCAAGAAAACCGAGTAAAATCATCCACAATTACCATTAAATATTGATAACCAGCATAACTAGGTGTCTTTGTTGGTCCCAAAAGATCCGAATGAAGTAATTGAAATAAAGAAGTAGACCGATTTGTTGAACTTTGGAAAGGAAGGCGACGAGACTTACCATACTGACAACCAGAACATACAACATTTGTGTGCATCTTTCGAAATAGTGGCACACCTTCAAGCAATTGTTTGATGGATATTTGTTGTAATAACTGATAACCAACATGACCCAGTCGTGCATGCCAAAGTGAAATACTTGCATTTTGGCTTGTCTTTTCAACATAAGCTTCACCAGCGGATAAAACATATAAAGAATCTTTTCTTTGTCCAGTAAAGAGAACATCAGCATCAACAGATTTGAAATTTGAAAGAATTTTAACATCATTTGGACCAAATAAAACATACCTCCCGAATCCGTTATTTACGTGATGGAAGCAAGATTCTTTTTAATCCCGGAACATGATAAACATCTGTTAACTCAACGCCATCAACATTATAATTTTCCTTAACAGTTAGTTGACCTTCTTTTACTACTGGGTGTAGCGAGTTATCAGCAGTAACAATAACTCTCCTCCCTTGGTGTGAACGAACTTCAGAGAGAAGAGAAGCATTACCTGTGGCATGATGAGAACACCCAGAATCGACAATCCAGTCTTTGGTATAATCAATGGAAATATTAGAACCTTTTCTTACATTCGCGGATGATTCACCAACTTCAATAGAAAAACATTGCTCCCAAGTAGGTTGATTATCTTCCTCTTCTTCATGAACAACATTAACATCTTCATCTGTAAGCTTTACACGACAATTTGGTTCTATGTGACCAGATTTGCCACACCTTTTACAAACAATTTTCACCCGGCACTGCTTTTTGATATGTCCATTCTTACCACATCTATGGCAGGATATGGTTTCATCTGTTGGTTTTGTAGTAGACTGGTTTCTACCCTTGTCTCTGGTGAAGAGTACGTCCTCGACTTCAGAAGTAGGCTTGCTGGACATTTGCTTGATTAATGCTTCTTGATTGGACAGCAAGTTCTCTAGCTCAATGACAGAGGGTTGAGTTTGCCACCCTTGTACTGAAGTAATAAACGGCATAAAATCCTTCCTCAAACCACGTATAAGATAACGACGCATTCTAGCCTCTTTAATTGGATCATCCGGTTCTAATTCTGAAATTTCATAACATAAATTCTTAACTTTTAAGAAGTATTCTGGAATAGAGAAATTACCTTGACTTATCACAGCAAGTTCATTCTCCAAATATTGAAGTCTTGGCAAAGTATTTTCTTAGTAAACAAGTTTGCAAGAGCATCCCATATCTTCTTAGGTGTATCCATATCACGGATCTGATCAATAAGTTCTCTACCAACCGATGTTCGCAATGCATACATAGCTTTCCCACATTTAACCTTCCACTTACGGCGTGCCTCTGAATTCTGTGGATTGTCCGCTGGAATTCGTTCTGCACCTGAAACCAACTCCCACAAATCTTGTCCTTGAAAATAAGATTCCATACATAGTTTCCAATATTGGTAATTACTGCCACCAAGTTTCTCTACAGTAGGCTGAGAAAGAGAATTACTTCCACCATCCATGTTTCTCAAAACAGTAGAAAGTATAACAGCACCTCTGCAATGGAAAACTATGTTAAAAAAATTCAAAGAGTAATAAAATCAAACACTCTATGAGCAATGAAAGAAAACACACACTCTATTACTAACCTAGCTCTTGTATACCATAACACAAATGAAGATCGAGGGATAGAGTGGTAAAAACAGAGAGATCTGATAAATAATAGATTAAATTATCTCAATGAAATAGCAAATGGAAGACAAAAAAATAGTTTCATGAAGTGTATTCAAGCGAACTTTACATCTCAATTTATACTAACCAAATGACTAACAAATTCCTGAAGGTTCTCCTACTTTTATTCCACTAACTTGAACATGGACTCAACTAACTCCTACATTGACTGAACTGAAAGATAAACTTGTGACTAAATCAAAAGACGAAATCAAACTTACTACATTCTCGGAGCTGCACTACTTTGCGATACATTCCACTATCTAGCTACTTCTCTCCACTCCTCTCTCTCCAGAAAAAGAAAAAAACTATCTTCAACATGACAATTGCCGCCTCCTTCCTTGCTCGGATTTACTCCTCGGACTATATCCGAGCAAGGCTTCTCTTTTATGATTGTTGGGTTAATTTGGGTGTGGTTATGAAAGTCTTTAAGTTAGTGTTTGCCTTGGTTTTCCCTTTTTTTTAAAAAACTCAAAATGCTTATCTTTCTAGATCCAGAAGAGATTTATTTTTCTTCTTCATCTCTCTTTCCCATCTTCTTCTAAGATCAAATTTTGTCAAGCCTTTGTGTAAAGTTATCCTATTCTTCATCTCTCTTTCATGGTTTTATGTTGATGTTTTTGAAAGCTGCGGTGAACCGAAGAAAATGATTAATCCGGTGAAAATCGAGATCCCATCGATGTAAGAGGAGTTACGATAGTTGGAATAAAAACATGCAAGAGTGTATATAGTAACTACTCCCTCTGTTTTTGGAAAAGTGATACTTTCACTTTTTCATTTTAGCCTAAAAATAGGCCAAATTGAAAAAGTGAAAGCATCTATTTTCCAGAAACGGAGGGAGTATAATACAAAGGAAAATACGTCTATTTATTCGGCCATTAGGGCAACTCCTATGGTATGGAGGTAAAATCATCCATAACTTAAGGAGTATCCACATATATGTGGACCCTCAACAAAGAGTGGAGCTAAAACCCACTATGGTGAAAAACCAAAAAGATTAATCCATCCGGTCAGCAGGTGGCCGAATTGAAAAATATGAAAAAGTGATTCGATGATTGTTCTTCTCTGTAACATGTCTTCATCTCCAGCGGCCATGGATAGAAACTAAACATCCATGTATTTATCTTTAATTGAAAACATAATCATTTCATCTTATTAGGAAAATTCGGTCTTTACGTGGGGTTTCAATTTATGAATCCTTTAATTCATATTCTGCTTCTTATTACTCTAATTCAATACTATAACACTTCCACTTTTCAAAAATATTACTGATTCGATGATTGTGTAGCACTTTCCTAATGAAAAAGAGAGAAATGGAACCGAGACGAGGAAAGAGAGGAAGTAAAACTGGGCTTAGAGACTTGGGGTTCAGTCATGAAGCAAAACTATAATTGGTCAAAAGTAGTTTAGTTTCTTCCATGGATTCTCTCTCTCTCCAATATCTCTCTGAAAATGTAACTGATACATAGAAGAGAGATTTGAAGTCCATGAACTATTATCGTTTAGCTGTTGAGGGCAAAATTGTGAGTTGAACACACATGTAAACCTAACCATGTGAGATATTTAGGATTTAACGTTTCTTTTCTCTTTCTAGGATAGAGCCCTTAATATTTTCCGTTATGGGATAGATCCCCAAACACATTAGTGAATATGGGATATATTCTCAATTTTCCCTAGAAGAAATCCCAGAACATAAACTCTGAGTTGCTTCATCGATAACAACACTCACACCCTTGCCTGAAGCCGAAGTACTAGCTTTTTTATTAGGTACTTTAGAATTTTTTAATGGCTTTGGAACTCCTACTTCCCTGTTCTCAGATAAAGGTGGACATACAATATTGTGAGCAAATTGAGCAAGCATTGAGTGAGATTTCATATGATAAGCTCAATATTTCGGAAGAAGTTCACGAGCAGGTACATACATAACCATACAGAATTACTTTGCAAGAGGAGGAAATGCATCTCGGGCAACCTCCTCTGGTTTATCAGTTGGTTTTATCTCTAGCTGAAGTTTGTTTGCGATTTCCCAGGAACCCGGATCTACCATTAGAATGTACCGCATGATTATCTTCTGTGCCACTATGTTTCTTTCCTACTTCGGTTGCACTGTAGCATCCCTAATTGTATGCGACTCAATTCCTCGGAATCTTTACTGGGAAACCATCTTTCATTTTCAAGGTTAGATAAGAAACGAAATCAGGTTTCAAACTAGTTTTTTTTTTTTTTTTTTAGAGGAAGGTTTCAAACTAGTTTACCCAATTGAAACAAACGTACAGGTTTAGTCGTATCAGTTTTGAGCTTGGTATAAGAAACTTCTCTGCAAGAGTAGTAATACAAACTTGAATTGGAAGATATTACGTTTTAAAATTCTTCACCAGACAAATTCTTCAATCAAAAATTTGAATTCAAAATAGCATGACCTAAATCCTAAAATCCACTGAAACGATAATAAAGAATTGAAAACAAACTCATTACTTTCGTCACTAAGAAATGAAGAATTGAAATCCCGGCACCTTAAAACTTCCATAAAAAAACTAACCACAACGACATATCACATAATGTTTTTGTTATTGACAATTATCACTATAACCGGGACCTCCATAAAAAAAACCGTAACCATTTTTATGTTTGTCGTCAATTTTCAAACCATAGCAATTTGGATTCGTTACCTCAGACTTAACATTTTCGGGGTCTTTGGCTTCGTTATTTTCATCAATTACTTGGACATAATTAAAATAACTGGATATTCCCAAACTTCCTTCTGAAGGGAAATGACCGCTACCCATTTGAGTTGTAGTATGTCGTTCTCTAGATCTCTGATTATAGATTTCCCCACCAAAATCTATTTCTTTGGCTGTTTTTGATAGTTGGGTGAAAAGAGAACTTGGATAATATCCGACAGGAATACCTTGTACTTGCACCCACCAGTTTCCACTCTTTTGGTCCTATAACATTATTCAGAGTCAATTTTTTGGACAACACTGACAAAATGATGCAAGAGAGATATTAATTCTTTCCATTTTATTACCTTGTGTATGCTAAATGTGGCATCTTTTTGGTCTCCTTTGAAAGTGGACAACTCCGTGAAATTGCAACCGACGGCGATATTTGAAGATGTGTGCACAAAGCCTTCACATTCGAGGTTGTAGCAACCAGTGTTGTAGTCATCAGTCTAACAAGAAATTAATAAATATTAAATGATTAAAAAACAAAAATAGATGGCCTTGCGAGCCAACTTACAATACAACAGGGTCATTTTTTTTTCATACGAGGCGAATTTCTAACAATTATCTGTCATACTGTAGGAAGTTAAATATATTGTAATAATAACATCTAATATTGAATAGGTAATATTGAATAGGTACAAATATCAGATAGCTTTTGTGAAGTAATAACACTTACAGTCCACAATATAAAGAATCTGGTCTGGTTATCACCGTATATGTTTTTAGACACCTAATCAGAAAGAAAAGTTATAATTTTCAAAAAATAATTTGAACCGTGGAAACATAACCATGGGTGGACAACTTACTTCCCATCCAGCTTCAATAGTATTGCGATCATCATTCTCACCCGCTGTAATCCAAATTTGAGATACACTTATCTCAAGTGGTGCTTCCACAACCGGATTCCAAAGATTTATTTTTGCTTGTGCTCCTAAAAAATTCCCACTCACCCAGTTATCCGCGTACTAAAAACATGTTTTCCAAATTAGTACAACAAATATTAATAAAACTTTTCATAAAAATAAATAATCATAAATATACCTCATGGCCGGGCCTACTAGCGTCTGAACGTACGGTATTAGGCATCTTATAATGAGAAAATTTCTGACGAGGATGTTTGCGCGAGAGTTTTGAACGAAAATCTTTTATATTCCTCCGTACGGGGATAGTTCCTTTTGGACATGTTCCATATTTATGCCAAGTCTGTGTAAGCTGAAGTGTCCCAAAATTATCTAATTTTATATTCTTCGGGCTCATACTAGGTTTCTCCTGTTTCATGTATACCAAAAAATACAAAACAATTCTCTTTAGACTCTTTAGAACTTGAAATAAAAACATACAAGTAATTATGAGAAAAGGGCGCATACTAGATTTCACCTGTTCCAAGTACACCAAAAAAACATAAAAAAATTCTCTTTAGAACTTGAAATAAAAACATACAAGTAATTATGAGAAAAGGTATTATTAAACCTGTATTGTATGATTGTGAAGCAAAGGATGATTAAGAGAAGGTTGTTTGTAGATATCATAACAATCGATGATTTCATCTTTGTCAACCTACACCATAAGAATCATGAATATATGAGTGCATCAGGAAACATGAAATGATTGTAAAATGTAAACTACAAATTACCTTAATGGATTTGATTATTGATTTATTCGCAACATCTGAAATCGCTTTCCGTCAACTAATTCTTTTGGAACTATTACCATAAAAACAAATATTGCTAGAATGAGTGACCAACAGATTGAGGTCTTGAATTTCGACATTAGTCGGAGAAACCCAACAGAAACCTTAGTTAGAGAAACCCAACAGAAAATCAACAATACAACTACTACCACCGGACGAAAGACATGGGAGGTGGAGAAGATTAATTTATGTAGATTGCATAGAATATGCTATAATTATTTTCCTTTTTTAGATCGGTAAATTTTTTTTGCTACTGCCCGATACATATACAAGTATATATAAATGAAATTTATTTATATAGAATATGCAATATTAGTTATTTTCTTTTCTTTAGATCGGTAAATTTGTTTACCTACTACCGATACATAATACATCCATATGGATATATATATATTCACCTAAGATATCCATAGTAATAATTGTAATTTATTTATTTATGGAAGCGGATCCCTCTCGACTTAATTCTCCAGTTATGTTTCTAGTCATAGATCAATCCATATCCAGCCGTTCAATGAATAAGACCTAAAATGGTTAAAATTTTGTTTAGCTCGGCTTAAGCGAAGCCGAGGAACGCCTCTTACCATAAAGATCTTGGAAATTATATTCAGTAACGTAAATCAGGGAATACTAGATTTTGTGCCCGTGCTACGCACCGGGCGGATCCGAAAACCATCCACCATCATTTTTTATTTTATTTTTTAACCATATTTTTTATTTGGTGTGATGTGGCTTCGTCACGCTCCGTCGTGCCTTTTTATTTGGTGTCACTTGGCTTCGCCCCGCCCTGTCGCGATGCATTTTTGATTTGGTGTGGCTCGGCTTCGCTTCGCCTCGCCGCTTGGATTTCTGATTTGGTGCATTATGTTTTTAGTCTTTGTTCAATAAAGACAGAGTTCATAAAGATGGTTAAAAGAAAAATATGCCCCGCCCCGCCCCGTCGCGATCCATTTTTGATTTGGTGTGGCTCGGCTTCGCCTCGCCCCGCCGCTTAGGATTTCTGATTTGGTGCATTTTTTTTTATATCTTTGTTCAATGAAGACAGAGTTCGAAAAGTTGGTTAAAAGAAAAATATGCCTCGCCCCCATCGCCGTGCATTTTTTATTTTGCCTACCCATCGCGATGCATGTTTGATTTGGTGTGGATTTTTGATTTGGTGAATTTTTTTTATCTTCGTTCAATACTTACAGAAAAGGTGGTTAAAAGAATAAGATGCCCCTCCGATCGCTAAGGATTTTTGATTTGGTTTTGCGTGCCCCACCCCATCCCGATAAGTTCTGTTTGGTACTTTGGTTCTGGTGGCAATGTACCAAAATAAGAAACAGCTGAATGTGGCAAAAAATTAGTCCGTGAAAGTAGTCTTCGACCGTAAGTGACAACTTTTCCAGTCAATAAATGCAAGAATTCGTATCAAATTCAGATTCTTTACTTAACACAAAACAAACTTGTAACATGTTATCTTTCAAAGAGATAACCTACAACATCTTCCTCTCTAACACCGGATCTCCTGAAAGTATCAAAAGTTCCATCCAACAACAACCTTGTCACAACCTCATTAAACAAAATTGATGAATGAAGAACACACAGGCATGCACATTTTCTAGAGCTATAGGAATAACCAATGTAGGAGTGGTGCAATAGATAGAGCCTTTCTAGTTTTCTTTATTGAAACCGTGAGGCCCAGTATGAAATGCTTTCTTTTGGGTGCTGTTTATGCTCATCTTCCATCAATCTTCTCCATATTCCACCACACATACCTATACAGTACCCCAAAAAAAAAAACAACTTGGAGAAACTTAACTTTAGTTTATCACTCTCAACATCGGTCAATAGGATATTTTTGTTCAGCTGTCTACTCACACAGGGCATTATGAGCTTCCCTAGATTATACATGTCAGCATGCATCACTTTGCCTAACTATCGAGTCCCCCGTGTCTATAAGCACTTATTTCATTGAATTACTTAAATCTGCACAAATTGGGTTTTTTCTATGTTGGGTCTCTCAAAATTGTTAAAACACATTTGGAAACAGTCATTCAAACATTGAGAACACTCATTCAAACGTTACCTTTGAGTGTGACTACTTATAAGGTCAAAATATTCCACAACACAAGTGGGAAATCTAAGTTTAAACTGAGATTATCATTGGAAACCATAGATACCTATTCATAGGATAGAAAAGATTAAGAACAGATGTTATAAATGTTTAAAAGTTATGCTGGTTTATGTAATCTAATGTATAAGTTATACCTTTTCTCCTTCCTGACATAAGTTCTCAGCAACTGCATAATTAACTTTAAAAAGGTTTCCCCAAAGGAATACTTTCTTTAGTTCCTTGTGGAAATAAATGATGCTGAAATCCACCTTCCAGACCAAACTTCTTAAGATGGAAACTGGTAAAGGCCAAGGCTTAGACTGAGAATTATCGGTGATGATGCAATTGGCTCATCTGACCCATTCTGGCATCTTGCTTTACATCATATTAAGATTAGATAGGTTGTTAACCAAAACAGACAAAATAAACTCGTTCCTGAAGAGCTCTTGGATGACCACGAAGATAGCTGACAACCACCAAAATCGAACCCACGTAACCCATGGCAACACCCATCGAACTATCGCCATTCTGCAATTACTTTTGGTGAAGAACCGATGGTTCATGCATTATTACAAACATTTGATATTCGTTCTCCAGCCGATGATGAAGATAACTCTTGTCACATATGTTTCTTGCTCAAATTCCTTGCAAAATTGAATTGGATTGAAACCCAATGACTCATATTAATCATTAATCTACCATCACAAACATTCACCAAATCAACCACAGAACATCTAACCAAAGCAAAATTTTAATCAAAACCAAACTTCATGTTCATAGATGTTAATAATAATTGCATAAGGGGTTTATAGGAATTCATGTACCTTTTTCCCTGATCCAAACCAGCAGCAAACTCCAAGAACAAAATTCTTTTCCAAAAGCTTTGTCTCAATGACGGATTGTTGCTACGACTTGAGCAAAGAAGAATAACTCCTGTAGCTTTAGTAGAACAAAGATCACTTCTTTTGATTATGAATAAAGAACGAATAGCTGTTGTAGCTCCTTTTCTTAGTGATTGATTTGATGAACACTGCCATCAAACCTCCGTGTGAACTCGGAATGGAGGAAGAAGAAAGCTTCCGTATCTTTTTCTTATGGAAAGAAGGAAAGCCCTAATATTTTAAATTTTTACGTGTGTATTGTACACTTAACGGACGTCAGTTACGTACGGTTAAGTTTTTTGGTGTAAACTAAGTGTAAGTTATTAGTTAGCTGTAAATACTCACATAAGTGTTGTATACTCATGTTTTTGCTAACGGTGTTACAAACGGCCAGTTAAATACAGCGTGTAAACAGAGTGTAATTCAAATTTTAATGCTCCGACCAATAGAGTCCCACCACTTGTCCTCTCCAGAATTGCTCTGTGTGAAAGCTTTTATCTAATTTAATTTGAAGGGGGTGTCAGACTCACCGTGCGACGTGGGAGCTCATATGACTTAGCATTTTAAAGGAGGGGAGATTCTCTTCCTCTCTTGACTACTTCAGCATCAGCTGAGCTGCCCCACTTTTTGTAATTCAGATTGGTTAGTCTTGTGATCTTAA
>JAJJWW010019408.1:0-20206 GCA_023531295.1 Papaver armeniacum
TCTCTACTAATGATTGATTAGCTCTCTCATACTACATTCAATCTTGTTGGTGGGTGAAAACTACTCCTGCAGGATTTGGTAATTTGGGGTGTGGATGAGGAATGAATCTAAACCTTCAACAAATGCAGCGCGCGGTGAGTGCTTGTAGATTCGAGAGATCAATGTTGTGCAAGTCCGGCCTAAACCAAGAAATGGCGTTCCGGACTTTTTCGGTCACAAAGTGAAGGAGATGGGGTTGATCTTAGGGAGGAAGCGAAGAAGGTGTTGAGATTGTGAAGATGTTGGCTTGCTTATGACTTGTAGCAGAAAGATGAGCAAGCTTACGGTTGATGCAAGCGGGCTACGGGTGTTTGAATACGGTTTTACGTATTAACACTTGGTTTTACGCTCGTCCCGAACTTGTGTTGTTCTGTCTCTTTTTCCTTATTTTTGAAATAGGGCGGAGAACCTATTTATACAAGTCATTGAGCCTTATTCACGTCTCTCGTGGGAAGTGGAGGAAGTGGAGTGATGGATTAGTGGAGTTGTGCGTCGGTGCCACACGACTAGTCTTGCCCACTTCTCTTGTTCATCTCTAACCGTCCATGACTTCCTGACACGTTCTTGTGATGGCGCGTTGCACGCTGCACGCTGTAAACCGAGACCATACCCCGAGTATGTATCCCCAGTTTGTGACATGATTGATGCGGAATGTGTGGATCGTGGATCCACGAAAGATAGCATGTAATCTTGAGTTGAATAAATTTGTGTTATTCAGGAAAGTCGATACTTGTGAAGTATCGTGTGTATTTTATGCGAGTGCATCGCATTATGGTGTGGTATAGTGATGGGTAATGACTCCTCGCTAACCAAATAACTCCGACCAGGGTTGTATAACCAAGTTGGTGAAGTCGGACGGATGAGATGATGTTTGAGACACTCATCTGCGGCCCAGATTAATGAAATTAGGGTTTTTAAAGAGGTGCGCAAGCATCACTCTTGAGCTTGAGTCGAAACCAAGCATGGGAAGGGTTTTGAAGAGGACCGACCAGGGCATGTGTGTAGACGGCATGATGGTGTGCACGTCCATACTTCACTTTCCCAAGAAGGCGCGATCTAAGCCACTCAATTTGACCGGCAAAGCCGAGTGGTTGAGATCGATTTTGCGATAGGAGTTTGATACGCAAGAAGCCGCGCGCCATGCTCTCTTCCGGCGCGTTTTCCAAGACGACCTAGCTTGGTCGGTCTTGGCGATTGATTTGGCGTGAAGATGGTAGGCTGATGTTCACGCCCATGTCTCATAGTCCCATGAAAACGTGATCTAAGCCACCCAATTCGTCTAGGTGAAGTTGAGTGGTCGAGATCGATTTGCAATTTGGGAAGTGTAACCACGCATGTTTGAGTGGGCGTTTTGGATTGGCCGGGCATGATATGCCTTGGCCGACGCATGAAGAGGTAGATGGGCCCACGGTGGTCATGTGGTATGGACCGGACACCTTAATCTAATCTGTGACCCTCTCCATTCGTGGGAGAAGATGGACGCGGCGTGATGGCTTGAACCCTAATTTTGGCTTTCAAAGCGCGCGCGACCATGCTACCCGGGTGGACAGAATGTGTTGTAACCAACCATGGTTGGTTTTGACCGATTGGTCAAGTGTGTAGGCGGTCACATGGTGATTTTGTCGACATGCTCGGGCCCTTTGAGTCTACATCTACACCCTCCATCTATACTGCGAAGATGGATGGTTGAGACAGTTTTGCGGCACATGTAATATCGCAAACCCTAATTTAGGGTTTTCCGCCCATAATGCTTGGTATGGACGGTTTCTTGGCAAGTTAAAGGCCAATGGTCGACCATGCGGGGTCGGCGGGTGTGTATTCCATACACCTTGGGGGTGATGGAATTGATCTGTGGTCATCAATCATGCTTGTGGAGTTGGATGGCTGCGATCGAATCATATCGGCAAGCTAAGGCCGTGGGTATTCCATACCATGCTTAGGGTGATGGAATTGATCTGTGGTCATCAATCATGCTTGTGGAGTTGGATGACTGCGATCATATCATATCCAAAGGAGGCCGTGGGTATTCATACCATGCTTAGGGGTGATGGAATTGATCAGTCATCCAATCATGCTTGTGGAGTTGGATAATCGAATCATGGCAGGAGGAGATACTCAAGTCCGGATGCTCAATCGGGCAAGTATAACACAGGGAGGGGCTCAATCGGGCTAGTATAACACCGAAAGGGCTCGGGCTAGTATAACACATCGAGAATCCTTTGTACGGGTATTTCGTACATGGTTTCATTATAGTGCTTGGAGGTTCGTGTTACTCGTAAGAGTAACACTCGGTCGTCATGCCACTGCCGATAATGATTCATTATAGTGCTTGGAGGTTCGTGTTACTCTATAAGATTAACACTCGGTCGTCATGCCATACGATAATGAGTACGGGAAATACAAGGTCGATATGAAATTCACAAGAAGGGATTGTTGCTACATGATCCATTCTTGGTGAATTAAGTGAGGGAGTATCAACACTTATAAATGGCTTTATCTTTTACAAGATGTCGGCGCATGATTTTTTACGGTTTTTACAAATATAACCTTGAATGAAAATCCACCATCAACATTAAGTTTTGCCTAAAGCACATAATGGTTACACTATTGTGTGGTAGGCATGAGATGTGATGGACGATTAAAAGATAAAACTTATGAGACAAAGTTAGATGTTACCCGGGGAGACGGGTCGTCTTGTCCTTCGATCATGTCACGTTCAAGAGCGTCCAGGAAAGTGTTCCCCTAGCATGATGTCGGTCTTGCTCGCTTTCGATCGACCTTGCTATGGCTTGCTTGGTCGAGGGCTATTGCGCACCGCCGTTCAATCGTGGGGATGTGCCTAATCGACCATTGCGCATGCTTCGTTCGTGGGATTCTGCGCGCTTCTTGATCGAACGTGGGCTTGTTGTGTACGCTTCGGTTGAAAGTGGGTCCACTTTGTGTACATGCTGTCAAACTATTATACCAGCCAAACTTGACCTTTGAACTTGGCAATACTCAGATTGTGTAGGCCGGACTTGAGACTTGAGCAACAAGGTCTTGAAACTTATACAGGACTGAAATCAATACGAGACTTGAAAACTTGAACGATGTTTGGACCGGCCACTTGTGTGCTCGATGTGAGTTGTGTCTTGCCGTGTGTGACGACACTTCTCATATGCTTTCATACAAGTTCTAACTCTGTCTTTTTTATTTCATTGCGGTAGAAAGAAAGAACTCCCATTGATATGTCTTACCAAGATAATCTTTGGTGCCAAGTGGAAGTGTTGATAGCTTCAAATACATACGGGAACATTGATGATGAGTTGTTCACGCGCTCTCAACTATATGAAAATATTCGTTCACGGGATAACCCTCCTCCTATCGACTTCGGGGTTTTTCATGCTCTGCTAGATCCTCATGAAGGATGAATGAGACGCACGTTGAGGAGTACATCAAAGACAACTTGACCAGGACGCAGATTATTGGTGTAGCTTGAGTGTTGAAACGACTCGAGAGGATGTTAAAGTGGTTTAAAGTGCGAACGTTGAGGTAGATCTGGGAGAGAGTGTTGAAGCGGGTTAGAGCGAACGTGGGTCCGGAGAGAGCATTGGCGTCTCTTGAATAGACTATTGAGCGGCCTGCGGGAGGGAGAGTTGAAGTGGCTTCCTCTCATTCGATTTACCCTTGCGAATTCCATGATTCTTGACTGACCATCTTTCTCGTGTTGAAGAAGTCCTTGGCGACGGTGAAGGAACTTCATGCAGGAGCCTCGGTCCCTAGCGTGGTTTTACATGGTTTTGTTCGTAGTGGTTTTTGTCGAGCTGGTATGGAATATCTCGGACGTTGTTGCATCATTGCGGGAGTCATACATGTGGTCTTTGGAGTTGGAGTTGGCGGACACGCGCAGGATATTGTATCTCGGTGGTTTTCCCCTTGAAGGTTATGCTCCTTTGTGGGGGCCCGAGATCTTCTGAGAAGAACTCGCCGGGTTTCGAAGGTTGTATCGCTGTTGGTGAGATATATGCCCTTGCGTCACGCTCGTACATCCTTATCTCGTACATTTTAGCCGCTACATCCATCCATGGAGGAGAACATGCCGTGTCCGCTGGTTGCATCTACTAACATGTCGATGTTCGGTAAGAGAGGAGAATCGCTTTTGGAGCATTCCGTTGGGCGGGAGGCGGGTGTCGGTCTCTCCTGCTAATTGCTAATAGCGACCTTAGGTATATTGTCTTCCCCTCCCTAATCACGTCTTGCTTGAAAGTGCGTCCCCTTTTGGTGTGATTATGGGTTGAAGCTTCAGTATGTCTTTGGTCTGGTTTCCTTGAAGTCCGTCATTGTGGTGGGATGACGTACAATCTTGCATGGAGCTAACCTTGGCCGTCTGAGAGTCTTGAGAGAAATCACATTGGAAGATGCTCTGTGTCGACGAGGGCCCTCACGAACTCTGAACCCTTGATGTGTGCGGTAACATGTAGGGCGGTCGTGATCTTTTCTGCCATCATGTCGTCTTACGTAAATGTAACATTATTTACAGGTGTTTTCGATGCGATTAAGACTTACGGACGTGAAGGAGTCGGTGTACGTCGAGCTATTTTATTAATTACGGAAACATCTCGCACGTTGATTCTTTGAGAGCGCAAGAGTTCACACAAGCTTTCCACTAGAATGCAGCTTCCTAATCATTTGGTCTCGGTTCGTGGTAAATCTGGTGACACTGGGAGGATCGTTGTGAGGATCGGTCCCAGTGTAGGAATCTCCATGACGGGACCGTTCATATACGATGTCGCTCATTTGATCAGGTCCACGTGGGTCCTTGGTGAAATACCTCTTTACGAGTTGCGGCCATATCAGTTTGAGTCTTAGCAAGAACTTCTGCTTCTCCATCAAGTCTGAAATGGTAATGGATGGTGGTCCTCCTCTCGTCCCTCAGGCTCCTCGTCTGATGCGGGAGTGAAAGTTGTTGCTCGGTGACTCTTTGGGCGTTACGCTTGAGGAGTTGTCGGGATTTGCGGGCTGCTCGACTACGAGTGATGGGAGGTGTTACACTTCTGGAACATCTCACCTTTCTGTTTGCACCGATAGGTGGTAGAAGTGACGTTTGCATAAGGTGTATTGACCACGGTAGCTCCGAAATTATAGGACGGAGCCCCTTACGCCCATCTTGTGTTACTCGCCGGGAAGAAGAGGTTGAAAAGTTGCCTAAGGAATTGAAGTGAAGCGAGGTTGTACTTCAAAGGATGAAAGTCTCTCTTGCCCGAGGAAGGACGAGTTCTTTTGAAGGACTTTCCTTGAAGGATCGTAGCTACCTACTTGTCTTTTTAGATGCTCTTGTTTTTGAGTGATAGTGAGGATTCCTTTGACTAGGTTTGAATTAATAGGTAATTGAATTGGTTCATTTTGAGATAGTTTGGTGAATGATTTTTTAAGAAGAGGTTATTTTAAATAAAATTTGCATCTTGGTCATGAATGATTGCACATGTCACATGAAGTTGCAAGCGTTGTGTGAAAGGAAAGCATGAATGGAAACAGAGACATGGTGTTTGATTGAGCCTCTTTCTCCACATGTGGGATGCTAAGTCCCAGTGAATTCTAAACTATCTTTCTTGTAAAATTGTTGAGTAGAACTTACTTGCTTTTGAAGCCTCATTTGTATCAAGCCCAGGAGTAGCCTCTCCCGAAAATCCTCGCACTAACTTCTCAAAGCTATCCCTACGAGCCAAGCTTCTCTAACAATGCGTTTCAAGCGTTGCACTCCTTTGGGGTGATGAAGGGACCGGTGGTAATGACGGTACCTCGGGTCCATTACTTCTTGACCGATAGGTGGGCGCCGTGTCGGGGGTAGCTTTATCTCTCCGTTTCGTACCCACGTCTCCGGTAGCTCAGAATCTTCTTCATTGGGAAGGGAAATGTAAGTACCTTGTGTCCGGCTTTTCTGCGTTGCGGGCGTTGCGATGTCTCCCGTGGCTTTGATATGGAACAGGAGATGAAGTTGGAAGACTTGCGAGCGCCATCATGTACGCGGATTGTCTTCTAAGTAAGAGGGGATGTAGAAGGTGTCGTAATGTCATTCTTGAGTGGCCAGGATTGAACAGCTCCCATCCTCTGTATTCAGGCATTTCTTGATTGATTTCTCCTTCCTCAAGCGTTTCTTGATTGGTTGGAAAGGCCGACGCGGATTGGACGAGTCTTAGGGCTTCGGCAAGAGCTTTGAGGTATAAATCCTCTGGCAAGGCTCCATAGGCTGCAGGTTCCCCTTCTTTATCGGCAGACATCGTAGCATTACGGATAAGTCTCCTCTCTGTGGAGTTGCATCGGGTCTCCATTGTTGACCAGGACCATGTTGTTCATCTTCCACAGGTCTCCAACGGTTGCGCGCCCTTTTTGCTTCTCCATCAGGTAAAGATGTGACTCTGGTTAAAGATTGACATTTGCATTTCCAGTGGATGCTGTCGATGCTTCTTGTAATTGTGCGCCATATCATTCAAAAGGCGAAATGTCTCGCTACGCCTTACGGTGATACCGACTTGATTTGCCAAGACATCCTCCGGCATTCTAGCTATGCTTCCCATGATATCGAACCACTGCGGATTCGAGTGAGGATACATTGTGAGGCAGAAAATTCGAGAATTCGATTCTTGTAGCAGAGATCAATCTCCTTTGTGGTCGCCAATTGTTGATGGGTGAAAACTACTCTGCGAGAATTTGGTAATTTGGGGTGTGGATGAGGAATGAATCTAAACCTTCAACAAATGCCTTTGCGCGGTGAGTGCTTGTAGATTCGAGAGAGATCAATGTGCAAGTCCGGCCTAAACCAGAAATGGCCGTTCCGGACTTGTTTCGGTCACAAAGTGAAGGAGATGGGGTTGATCTTAGGGAGGAAGCGAAGAAGGTGTTGAGATTGTGAAGGTGTTGGCTTGCTTATGACTTATAGAAAGATGAGCAAGCTTACGGTTGATGCAAGCAGGCTCGGGTGTTTGAATACGGTTTTGTATTAACACTTGGTTTAATCAATCTGAACTTGTGTTGTTCTCTTTTTTCCTTATTTTGAAATAGGGCGGAGAACCTGTGTTATACAAGTCATTGAGCCTCATTCACGTTTCTCGTGGGAAGTGGAGGTAGTGGAATGATGGAGTAGTGGAGTTGTGTGTCGGTGATACGACTAGTCTTGCCCACTTCTCTGTTCATCTCTAACTAGTCCATGACTTCCTGACACGTTCTTGTGATGGCGCGTTGCCGCTGCCGCGCCAAGCCGCGAGACCAATACCCCGGTATGTATCCCCAGTTTGTGACATGATTGATATACCGGAATGTGGATCGTGGATCCACGAAAGATAGCATGTAATCTTTGAGTTGAATAGCTGTGTTATTCGGGAAGTCGATACTTGTGAAGTATCGTGTGTATTTTATGCGGAGTCTTGCATTACGGTGTGGTAAAGTGATGGGTAATGACTCTCGCTGCCAAATAACTCGACCGAGGTTGTATAACCAAGGCTGGTGAAGTCGGACGGATGAGATGATGTTTGAGACACTCGTGCAGCAGATTGATGAAATTAGGGTTTTTAAAGAGGTGCGCAAGCATCACTCTTGACTTGGTCGAAACCAAGCATGGGAAGAGGTTTTGGAGAGGGCCAGGCCATACATGCGTGTTGAACAACATGATGGTGTGGTCCATACTTCAGTTTCCTCATGAAAGCGCGATCGGGCCACTCAATTTGGCCAGGCAAGAGCGAGTGGTTGAGATCGATTTGCGATAGGAGTTTGATACGCAAGGAAGCCGCGCGCCATACTCTTTTCCGGCGCGTTTTCCAAGACGACCTAGCTTGGTCGGTCTTGGCGGTTGTTGGTTTAGCGTGAAGATGGTAGGGCTGATGTTCACGCCCATGTCTCACCGTCCCATGAAAACGTGATCTAAGCCACCCGGTCGTGGGTGAAGTTGGTGGTCGAGATCGATTTGCAATTTAGGAAGTGTAACCACGCATGTTTGAGTGGGCGTTTTGGATTGGCCGGGGCATGATATGCCTTGGCCGGCCACATGAAGAGGTTGATGGGCCACGGTGGTCATGCTGGTATGGCCAGGACTGCTTAATCTAATCTGTGACCCTCCATTCGTGCTTAGGAGAAGATGGACGCGCGTGATGGCTTGAACCCTAATTTTGGCTTTCAAAGCGCGCGACCATGCTTTTGAGGTGGACGAATGTGTTGTAACCAACCATGGTTGGTTTTGGCCAAATTAGTCAAGTGTGTAGCGGTCACATGGTGATTTTGTCGACATGCTCAGGACCCTTTGAGTCTACATCTACACCCTCCATCTACTGCGAAGATGGATGGTTGAGACCGATTTGCGGCACATGTAATATGCGCAAACCCTAATTTAGGGTTTTCCGCCCATAATGCTTGGTATGGACGGTTTCTTGGCAAGCAAAGGCCAAGTCGACCATGCGGGGCCGTGTGTATTCCGTTTTTGCTTGGGGTGTGGAATTGATCGTAGTCATCCGTCATGCTTGTGGAGTTTGGGGTGATGGAAGCTAGGCGTGGGTATTCCATACCATGCTTAGGGTGATGGAATTGATGCGTGGTCATCAATCATGCTTGTGGAGTTGGATTATTTGCGATCGGATCATATCGGCAAGCTAAGGCCGTGGGTATTCCATACCATGCTTAGGGTGATGGAATTGATGCTGTGGTCATCCCAATCATGCTTGTGGAGTTGGATGACTGCGATCGAGATCATATCCAGCTCGATACGATCAAGTCAGGATGCTCAATCGGGCTAGTATAACACACAGAGAGGGGCTCAATCGGGCTAGTATACACACCGAGAGGGCTCGGGCTAGTATAACACATCGAGAATCGGCTTTTACGGGTATTTCGTACATGGTTTTCATTATAGTGCTTGGAGGTTCGTGTTACTCTGCCATGGTAACACTCGAGTCTCATGCCACACGATAATGATTCATTATAGTGCTTGGAGGTTCGTGTTACTCATAAGAGTAACACTCGGTCGTCATGCCATGCGGTAATGATGCGGAAATCTGTGGTGCAGGAAATTGTTGCTACATGATCCATTCTTGGTGAATTAAGTGAGGGAGTATCCAACACTTATAAATGGCTTTATCTTTTACAAGATGTCGGTAGCATGATTTTTGGTTTTTACAAATCTAACCTTGAATGAAAATCCACCATCAACATTAAGTCCCACCTAGCACATAATGGTTACACTATTGTGTGGTAGGCATGAGATGGTGACCCGATTAAAGATAAAACTTATGAGACAAAGTTAGATGTTACCGGGGAGAGACGGGTCGTCCTGTCCTCCCGATCATGTCACGTTCAAGAGGCGTATAGGAAAGTGTTCCCCTAGCATGATGTCGGTCTTGCTAGCCCGATCGACCTTGCTATGTTTAGCCGGTCGAGGGCTATTGCTTGCTTCACGTTCGATCGTGGGGTTGTGCCTAATCGGTTGACTGCGCATGCTTCGTTCGTGGGGTTCTGCGCTGCTTGATCGAACGTGGGCTTGTTGTGTGAACTTATTCGGTTGAAAGTGGGTCCACGTTGTGCAAATAAATGTGGTCCATGTGCTTGATTGAGCGTGGGCCTATTATACCAGCCTTATGACAATGTCACCCGGACTTGAGCTACCCGTGCCGTTTGAGCGCCGAGACTTGAGCAAACTTGAGCAAATCAAGACTTGGACTTATCGATACGAGACTTGAAATCAATACTGGGACTTGAAAACTCAATGCGGACATACTTGAACGATGTTTGGACCGGCCATTGTGTGCTAGGTGTGAGTTGTGTCTTCGTGTGTGACTACACTTCTCATGTTTTCATACAAGTTCTAACTCTGTCTTTTATTTCATTACGGTAGAAAAAAGAGAACTGTTGAGATGTCTTGGAGATAATCTTGGTGGTGGAAGTGTTGATAAGCTTCAAAGATATCTTAGAACATTGATGATGAGTTGTTCATTAGCGCCCTCTCAACTATATGAAAATATTCGTTCCACGGATAACCTCCTCTATCGACTTCGGGGTTTTCATGCTCCGCTGGATCCTCATGAAGGATGAATGAGGCACGTTAGCTTGATGAGTACATCAAAGATAACTTGACCGGAGCGCGAGTTATTGGTGTAGCTTGAGTGTTGAAACGACTCGAGAGGATGTTAAAGTGGTTTACGGTGCGAACGTTGAGGTAGATCCTGGAGAGAGTGTTGAAGCGAAGGATTCGAAGCGCGAACGAGGGTCCGGAGAGAGCATTGGCGTCTCTTGAATAGACTATTGAAGCAGCTTCTGCGGGAGGGAGAGTTAGTGGCTTCCTCTTCGATTCGATTTACCCTTGCGATTCCATGATTCTTGACGAGACCATCTTTCTCGTGTTGAAGAAGTCCTTGGCCCGACGGTGAAGGAACTTCATGCAGAGCCTCGAGTCCCCAAGCGTGGTTTACATGGTTTGTTCGTAGTGGTTTTTGTCGGGCTTTGGTATGGAATATCTCGGAACGTTGTTGCATCATTGCGGGAGTCGTACATGTGGCAGAGTTGGAGTTGGCGGGACACATGAGGATATTGTATCTCGGTGGTTTTCCCTTCTTTGCTGAGGACCCTTTATAAGAAGGAAGGCTGAAGGTTGTATCGATCTTGTTGTTGGTGAGATATATGCCCTTGCGTCCACGCTCGTACATCCTTATCTGGTTGTAGATTCCGCTACATCCATCCATGGAGGAGAACATGCGCGTGTCCATCCATGGAGGAGTTGCATCATCTACTAACATGTCGATGTTCGGTAGAGGAGAATCGCTTTTGGAGCATTCCATTGGGGCGGAGGGGCGGGTGTCGGTCTCTCCTGCTAATTGCTAATAGCGGCAATAGGTATATTGTCTTCCTTCTAATCACGTCTTGCTTCAGTCGTCCCCTTTTGGTGTGAGTATGGGTTGAAGCTTCAGCCGTATGTCTTTGGTCTGGTTTCCTTGAATAAGTCATTGTGGTGGGATGACGCACAATCTTGCATGGGCTAACCTTGGCCGTCTGAGAGTCTTGAGAGAAATCACATTGGAAGATGCTCTGTGTCGACGAGGGCCCTCTGAACTACGAACCCTTGATGTGTGCGGTAACATG
This sequence comes from Papaver armeniacum, assembly GCA_023531295.1. Taxonomy (NCBI): domain Eukaryota; kingdom Viridiplantae; phylum Streptophyta; class Magnoliopsida; order Ranunculales; family Papaveraceae; genus Papaver; species Papaver armeniacum. The sequence goes on from JAJJWW010019408.1 coordinate 11,134, forward strand.
TAGGGCCGGTCGTGATCTTTTACGCCATCATGTCGTCTTGTAAATGTAACATTATTTCGGGTGTTTCGATCTGATTAAGACTTACTGGACGTGAAGGAGTCGGTGTACGTCGAGCTATTTTATTAATTACTGGAAACATCTCACACGTTGATTCTTTGAGAGCGCAGAGTTCACACAAACTTTCCACTAGAGATCCGCTTCCTAATCCATTTGGTCTCGGTTTTCGTAGTAAATCTGTTGACACAGGGAGGATCGTTGTGAGGATCGAGTCCCAGTGTAGGAATCTCCATGTGAGGACCGTTCATACGATGTCGCTCATTTGATCAGGTCCACGTAGGTCAGCGCGGTGAAATACCTCTTTACGAGTTGCGGCCATATCCGTTTGAGTCTTAGCAAGAACTTCACTGCTTCTCCGTCAAGTCGAAATGGTAATGGATGGTGGTCCTCCTCTCGTCCCTCGGCTCCTCGTCCGATGCGGGAGTGAAAGTTGTTGCTCTGGTGACTCTTTGGAGCGTTACGCTTGAGGAGTTGTCGGGATTTGCGGGCTGCTCGACTCACGGTGATGGGAGGTGTTACACTTACGGAACATCTCTGCCTTTCTGTGTAGGTGGTAGAAGTGGCGGCTGCATAAGGTGTATTGACCACGGTAGCTCCGAAATTATAGGGCGGAGCCCCTTACGTATCTTGTGTTTTCGCCGGGAAGAAGAGGTTGAAAAGTTGCCTAAGGAATTGAAGGTAGGCGGAGTTGTACTTTCAAAGGATGAAAGTCTCTCTTGCCCGGAAAGGACAGGGATTCTTTCTTGAAGGACTTTCCTTGAAGGATCGTAGCTACCTACTTGTCTTTTTAGATGCTCTTGTTTTTGAGTGATAGTGAGGATTCCTTTGACTCTAGGTTTGAATTAATAGGTAATTGAATTGGTTCATTTTGAGATAGTTTGGTGAATGATTTTTTTTTAAAGAGGTTATTTTAAATAAAATTTGCATCTTGGTCATGAATGATTGCACATGTCACATGAAGTTGCAAACGTTGTGTGAAAGGAAAGCATGAATGAAAGCAGGACATGGTGTTTGATTCTTGAGCCTCTTTCTCCACGTGTGGGATGCTAAGTCCCGGTGAATTCTAAACTATCTTTCTTGTAAAATTGTTGAGTAGAACTTACTTGCTTTTGAAGCCTCATTTGTATATCAGGAGTAGCCTCTCCAAGAAAATCCTGCACTTCTTCTCAAAGCTATCCCTACGAGCCAAGCTTCTCTTTAAACAATGCGCTTCAAAGCGTTGCACTCTTTGGTGGGGTGATGAAGGGATAGGTGGTAATGACGGTACCTCGGGTCCATTACTTCTTGACCGGTAGGTGGGCCGTATCGGGGGTAGCTTTATCTCTCGTTTCGTACCCACGTCTCAGTAGCTCAGAATCTTCTTCATTGGAAGGGAAATGTAAGTACCTTGTGTCCGGCTTTTCTGCGTTAGCGGCGTTGCGATGTCTCCCAGTGGCTTTGATATGGAACAGGAGATGAAGTTGGAAGACTTGCGGCGCCATCATGTCTGCGGATTGTCTTCCTAAGTAGAGGGATGTAGAAGGTGTCGTAATGTCATTGCTGGTGGCCGAATTGAACGCTCCCATCCTCTGTATTCAGGCATTTCTTGATTGATTTCTCCTTCCTCAAGCGTTTCTTCGATTGGTTGGAAAGTGACCGCGGATTGGGCGAGTCTTAGGAACCCGGCAAGAGCTTTGAAAGTATAAATCCTCTTGCAAGGCTCCATAGGCTGCGGAGTTCCCCTTCTTTATACGGGAGACATCGTAGCATTCTGGATAAGTCTCCTCTCTGTGGATTTGCATCGGGTCTCCATTGTTGGCCAGGACCATGTTGTTCATCTTCCTGGGTCTCTAATGGTTGCGCGCCCTTTTTGCTTCTCCACCGGTAAAGATGTGACTCCTGGTTAAGATTCATTTCTTTCGCTGCCTGAGTGGATGCACTTTGTCGAATACTTCTTGTAATTGTCTTGCCATATCATTCAAAAGTGAAATGTCTCGCTCTGTATGCAGGTGATCCCAGGCTTGATTTGCAAGACATCCTCCAACATTCTAGCTATGCTTCCCATGATATCTGACTCCACTGCGGATTAGTGAGGATACATCGTGAGGGAAACGAAAAATTCGAATTCGATTCTTTATGTAGAGATCAATCTCCCATTTGTGGTCGCCAATTGTTGATGGTGAAAACTACTCTGAGAATTTGGTAATTTGGGGTGTGGATGAGGAATGAATCTAAACCTTCAACAAATGCCAACAACGCGGTGAGTGCTTGTAGGTCGAGAGATCAATGCATGCAAGTCGGCCTAAACCAAAAATGGCGTTCCGGACTTGTTTCGGTCACAAAGTGAAGGAGATGGGGTTGATCTTAGGGAGGAAGCGAAGGTGTTGAGATTGTGAAGGTGTTGGCTTGCTTATGACTTAGAAAGATGAGCAAGCTTACGGTTGATGCAAACGGGCTACGGGTGTTTGAATACGGTTTTTGTATTAACACTTGGTTTTACGTCGGCGAACTTGTGTTGTTCTCCCTTTTGAAATAGGGCGGAGAACCTATTTATACAAGTCATTGAGCCTCATTCACGTTTCGTGGGAAGTGGAGGTAGTGGAATGATGGAGTAGTGGGTTGTGTGTCGGTGCCCACCACGACTAGTCTTACCCTTTTCTGTTCATCTCTAACCATCCATGACTTCCTAACACGTTCTTGTGATGGCGCGTTACGCTGCACGCTATTATAACCGCCAGACCAATACCCAGTATGTATCCCAGTTTGTGACATGATTGATATGGAATGTGGATCGTGGATCCACGAAAGATAGCATGTAATCTTGAGTTGAATACTGTGTTATTCGGGAAGTCGATACTTGTGAAGTATCGTGTGTATTTTATGCAATGTCTTTGCATTGTGGTGTGGTAAAGTGATGGGTAATGACTCCTCACTAACCAAATAACTCTGACCGGGGTTGTATAACCAAAATTTGGTGAAGTCGGACGGATGAGATGATGTTTGAGACACTCATGCGGCAGATTAATGAATATTAGGTTTTTTTAAAGAGGTGCGCAAGCATCACTCTTGACTTAGTGAAACCAAGCATGGGAAGGATTTTGGAGAGGACCGACCATACATGCGTGTTGACGGCATGATGGTGTGGCGCCTGTATTAGTTCCCTCATGAAAGCGCGATCCGGGCCACTCAATTTGGCCGAGGCAAGAGGGTGGTTGAGATCGGATTTGCGATAAGAGTTTGATACCGCAAGCACCGCGCGCCATACTCTTTTCCGGCGTTTTCCAAGACGACCTAGCTTGGGCGGTCTTGGTGGTTGGTTTAGCGTGAATGGTAGGGCTGATGTTCACGCCCATGTCTCGCCCGTCCATGAAAACGTGATCTAAGCCACCGGTCGTGGGGTGAAGTTGGTGGTCGAGATCGATTTGCAATTTGGGAAGTGTAACCACGCATGTTTGTGGGCGTTTTGGATTGGACGGGCATGATATGCCTTGGCCAGCCACATGAAGAGGTAGATGGGCCCCGGTGGTCATGTTGGTATGGCCAGGACTGCTAATCTGTCTGTGACCCTCCATTCGTGCTAGGAGAAGATGGACGCGCGTGATGGCTTGAACCCTAATTTTGGCTTTCAAAGCCGCGCGACCATGCTCTTTTAGGTGGACGAATGTGTTGTAACCAACCATGGTTGGTTTTGGCCAGATTGGTCAAGTGTGTGGCGGTCACATGGTGATTGTGTCGACATGCTCAGGGCCCTTTGAGTCTACATCTACACCCTCCATCTATACTGAAGAAGATGGATGGTTGAGGCCGTTTTGCGGCACATGTAATATACGCAAACCTAATTTAGGGTTTTCCGCCCATAATGCTTGGTATGAACGGTTTCTTGGCAAGCAAAGGCCAATGATGGCCGACCATGCGGGGTCGGTTGTGTGTATTCCATACCCTGCTTAGGGGGTGATGGAATTGATGCAGTAAATCAATCATGCTTGTGGAGTTGGATGGCGCGATGGATCATATCACGAAAGCTAAGGCGTGGGTATTCATACCATGCTTAGGGTGATGGAATTGATCTGTAGTCATCCAATCATGCTTGTGGAGTTGGATGACTGCGATCATATCATATCTACGGCAGCTAAGGCCGTGGGTATTCCATACCATGCTTAGGGTGATCGGATGCTGTGGTCATCAATCATGCTTGTAGTGGATAACGAATCATATCAGGGAGACGGCTCGGTCAATCGGATGCTCAATGGGCTAGTATAACACACCGAGAGGAGACTCAATCGGGCTAGTATAACACACCCGAGAGGGCTCGGGCAGTATAACACATGAGAATCGGCTGTGTACGGGTATTTCGTACATGGTTTCATTATAGTGCTTGGAGGTTCGTGTTTTCTTTATGAGTAACACTCGGTCTCATGCCACACTAATAATGATTCATTATAGTGCTTGGAGGTTCGTGTTATTCTGTAAGAGTAACACTCAGTCATCATGCCACACTGATAATGTAGTACAAGGGGCGATATGAAATACAGAAAAGTTGTTTGCTACATTCCATTCTTGGTGAATTAAGTGAGGGTATCCAACACTTATAAATGGCTTTATCTTTTACAAGATGTCAGCGCATGATTTTTCGGTTTTTACAAATCTAACCTTGAATGAAAATCCACCATCAACAAATCTGCACCTCATTTGTTACCGACATGGTTAGGTTCATCACGGTTACCCTCTCGACGACTAAGAATCTCATATTAAGTTCTTTATGACTTCTAAGTTCAATTATTAATTAACAAATCCAAATGTGCTTGCAAATGTATACATGTGATATAAATCCCTAAAAGTTGGAGGTTATGCACAATATCTACAAATATTTGGAAAAAAAAATTCTACATCTGAAAGTAAATTCCTAAGACGATATAAAAAGTACAAAACATAAAACAAATAACATAAAAAAATAAAGATAGAAATACAAAATCAATGAGTTTCCTCCCGTTCCGCGCTTGGTTTAAAGTTTTAAGTCGACTGTAGACTCTTCCGCTACTCGTTAGCCTGCGTCTAACACATTAGCATGAACACCCGAATGAACTTCACTAGGATACGGCCGCATTGATCCAAAAATTTGAAGCGAATCTTTTGATTATCAAGCTCTAGCGTAGGCGTTCTTTTAACAACATCAATTACGGTTTTAGACGAAAGACCTCCCAAGTAGCAACGATGTGGATGCATCAGACCATCTAGCCATCTCAGATGCCCTTAAATCTATTGGAAATATTATTTGATTCACCCTATATAAGGATATCCATAATAATACCCATAGAGTAGACATTAGTACAACCATCTAGTTCAAGGAAAATAAGTGTTTTTTTTTTCTTTTTAAATGACCCAAATTCAAAGATTCATAAATAGATGCAGGCATAAAATTAACTGATGCTCCTAAATCATGTATAGATTTACCAATCACAACAGGTATGTCGAAACTGGCCGATGTTCTTGTATTTACATGGGATTTTTTTTTTTTGAGGATAACTGAAACGTTTTCCCCCCGCACTCCATGACCTCATTACAGTCTAAGCATCAAGTTGCTTCCGGTGCACAAGTCCCTTCAAAACCTTTCGTGTGCTTAGGAACCTATTGCCAGTTACGTTTCTATCAGCTGTAACATATCTCACATGAATATTTTTGAATACATCTAAAATCTCGTCGTCTCTGCTCCACGCTTCTTATTATCATTAGCGAATCACGAAGAAAAGGTAGAGAAGGAACATAAGTAGAAACATGAGGTTTATAGTGTGTTTTAGGTACCTTATTGGTTTGCAGAGATTCAGTAAAATCTTCCTCAAGAACTGGCCCTTTAAGATCTTTGTTTTTCTTAGCATCTTATGGTTGCATAGTTCGTGTAACTAGGAGATGCTAACCGTAATAAAAAAATAATGCTCATATGTTTAGAGGTTGCACACTTCTTTACGTCACAGCAGTTTTTTATTGATTGACATATGATTTATGATGATTTTTTTGCACCATTATGGTTAGGTTCTTCATCATAACAAGCATCTCTGATGATTATGATTTCTGAGCTGGTTGTGGATATTGTAATGGTTATTGAAACTCATTCGGATCGATTGAATACCGAGCTGCGGAATGTCATCTTGACTATTTGTATAATTGAAGTCGGGATTGATCACTCCATCATGCATTATACATGTTGTGAGAAGGGATCACTGGCTACATCTTTGCTATTTGCGGGTAAGATGACGCCGGCTTGTTCGATGTTTTCTTAATCTTGGCGAAATGGTTGGAACACGACTAGGCATGGAATTGCTGCAGTCATAACTTCCATGTTATCCATTTGTCGGTCCAGTCTCAGAGACTTCAATCACTTCATTAACTTTCTGAAGAGTGGTTCTGACCTACTGCATTTGAAAATTCCGAGAATTTGGCTGCCATGTGTTCTCAACCACCTCTACGCATGAGTTAGCATTCATGTCTACCAATGCACTACCACTACCGCAAACATGAAGAAGGTTTTTGTCACTTGCTTGAAGACCATCGTTAGACTATCGGGTTATCAATAAGTCCACTCGAGGTGGTGATGTGGGAAGCTTTCCCACCAATCTTGTAACGCTCTCATAACTCATACGGTGATTCTCCCGCCGTATGTTTTAATCTCATAAATCTCTTTACGTGTGTTTGGAGTTGCCTTTCATGGTAGGAGAAAATATCACTGAGGAAAAGTTTCTTCGGATTGTGACACTTACCGAGTAGGTAACATAATCTTCATTCCTTCACAACATCTACCAAATCGGATAGGAAAGATCGTAACACGATCCTCTATCAAGGCATCAATATCCTTTGGCAACGCGGGCATGGCTATTTTATGAAAATTCATTAGATTTCTTTATTTGGATCTTCATTAGCTAATCCAGTGAAATTTTCGTAACTCTAGGATTCAACAGGCTTGATCTCAAATGTGATATCATCTAGATACACCAATGATGTGTATCCATCTGTGAGAAACTAGGCTCTTGAGTGTGCGGTTCGCATCACACATTGCTTCTTCTTTCCTCTCCAGGTTTATCTTTCGTGTGACCTTGAGAGTCTTCGTAATTTGCGGATACCCAACAAGCTTTGGTTTGGTGTCGATTTGCAGAGCAAAGGATAAGTACCATTTTTCCCTTCTAAGTAAATCTTAAAAAAATAAAAAAATTGTTATGCCTCCGACATGGTGCCAAAATTTGTTCGGTTGTCGGCCCACAAGAATTATTTCAAGTTCTTTCACTTCGCAATTATAAATAAAAGTGTAACAATAAGAACATACTCGATCCATAAGATATGCATTTTTTTCCGTATTGAAAACTTGTATTGTAAACAAGATGGATTTTATGATTTAAGTCTAAAATACTTAACCTGAGCTATACTAGCAAGAATGAATAAGAAAGATAATTGATAGGTTTAGAATGCGGTTAGGGTTCATCATCAATCATAAGACATGTACTTTAATAAATAACTATAGTTGTTACTTAATTATTTATTATCAAGAGTCCTAGTACCTATTGAGAGCATACTACAGTTCATATGTCATCATAAAGCACGTGAACATGCAAATATTACTCAAAGACAACCTAATGCAACTATATCAGTTTAATCCTCGAGTAAATTCAATAAATTAGACTAATCAATGGAATAAAAATTCCACACGAGTGACACTAATGGTGAATCCACGGTGGTAATGTTGTGGATCTCGGTCTCATGCATTATCATGGGTTCCATGTGGGCAGCCTCAAAATGCATTTGAAAAACTACAAACTAATAATAAGAAGTGCACATCGTCTAACTAGTAGACAATGGCGTACAGTCGATCCCACGAAGAGTGTTAAAAAACTACTACTAACTAATATCCAAAAATAACCAATCAAATTTAATATTTTAGGAAATTTATAGAACTAAGAATGCAAAATAGTAAAGATGTAACCAAAGATGTGAGAATCGGTAACCGGGGTTTATGATATCCACCATATTTTCTATTGATGCGGAAACTAAACATAATTTTGAACATATATTTATTGTCCGTTCTATTGGCATCATTTGTTATTTGTATTAGAGTCTCAAATGTCTTGGTATATACCCATGTAGCGCATCAAAAGAATGAATCCAAGCATGTACCATCAAATTGCATCAGCGAGAAAATTATAAAACTAAATATTATTTGACTCTTCTAAGCATAACCCATCAAAAGAACTTAACCGAGAAGCATGGACTATCAAAATAATGAGACCAAAAATATTTGCAAAACTATCCATCAACGTTCATAGGTTCTTAAAACTGGGTGAAGCAACAACTCATTTCTCATTTAATCGATAAAAAATAATCAAGTGGTATTCAAATCATAATAGTCTTTGCTCGATTTATCAATTAAAAATAGCCAATACTCCAAGTGGTTTCACCATAAACCTAGTTACAAAAGCTTAGTCAAAGTTTGCTTTCTCAAAAGCCATAAATAAATATATTAGGGATTCACTAGCTAATCAGAAATGGAATTGGAAAAACAAAAGAGCGCAAACCCTTCTGCGTCTCAGCAGCCTCTCTCTTTTCCATTTACAAAACCTCAACCATCTGGTATCTGTTTGTGGCTCTGGACGTCCGTCCCTCTTATATTTTCTCATTAAAAATATGGATTTCTACAGAATCTCTCCCTAATTATGGGACAGAGAAGCACTAGCAAGGCTAGTCTAAACACTAACGACACCCAACTCCCTAAATCAGGCCATTTACCAGACATCGGCCAGATTAACCAACCATCATCGTGATCTTCCATTCATGCCACAGCCATCAGCCTCCATGCTACTGCCTCTTCCTTAGCTTCTAATCTCGATCCTTCTAACTTTAAAACAGCACCCAAGACCAATACAAATGACACATAGATCCTAACTTCTCACTGCTTCATCACCATATACCCTAGACCAACTTCCAAATCCAACTCCTTCAAATCGTCATTACTGGCGGTGAGTGAGTTACGCTAATTTCTGCTCGTCCAACTCCATTC
>JAJJWW010019409.1:0-66303 GCA_023531295.1 Papaver armeniacum
TGGGAATTATATAATTGCCCTCAATTTTGACGGGCTACACAACTACCCTTATCCTACAATAAAAATACCCTCTCCATCCAAAGCCCATCGGGATCCACTAACATTTTCTTCTTTCCATATTTACCCTTTTTCTTTTAACTTTGGTTAGATCGAATCATTTCCTTAAAAATTAGTATTTCTTTGTTCTTTGTCTCCTTGTCCAGTTCTCCTTCGACCACCACGAGGTACCTACGCACTACCACCTTTGACTCATGTGCACCACCACCACCACGTTCTCCGTTAATAACAATTGATTTATTAATATCTTTATGTTCGATTTATTGATTTGTGCACCCATTATTTATTGTTCTTCATCTTCTTATGTTTAAGATAAATTTTCCAGATTTAGAGATCGACAAATTTGATTTTTTGGTCAACGATTTCGTAGTATTATCCACATTATGTGTTCGATTTCAACTTCTTATGAATTGTTTTCATCTTTCTAGGTTAAAGATTGAATAATTTTGATGATCTATTTATGAATCGATTGAATAACTATTTAATATTATCATCAATTGAAGAGAAGAATAACGATTGAATTGAAAGTTTCTTTATGATTGAAGGTCGTTATTTGGTGATGGGTGGTGGTGTTTGTGTTGTTGCCGTGGTGGTGGTGGAGGAGGATATCAACTCTTTGTTCATTTAGTAGATGATAACGGTGGTGGTGGTGGTGGCGGTGGTTGAGGAGGAAATCAAATTTATGTTTTATTAGTTGATGGTGTGGTGGTCTGAGGAGGAGAAAAATCTAGTGATGATGTACCAACACATCATATCCATGGGGTTGACGCTAATGGAGATAATATTCATCGAGTAAGCATTTAGATTTAGATTTTAATTTAATGATATTTACCAATTTTATGATATTTGTGGAGTCTGTTTGTAATCTTGATGTTGTGGTAATACTAGTGGTGGTGGAATGTGTTGTTGCGGAGCTCACCGGGATGCTTATTCTACTTTTCAAGAGAATCGGTTCTTTAACTCTCAAAAGCTTGAACTTTGCATTGAAGAGGTAGGGCATTACTAACAATTTTCTAGTGTCTATCCTATTTTGTCTTTGTTGTCAATGGTTATGTAGCATTTGGGATGAAAATTCATTTTTCGTACTTTTTTTTTTTAGTTGCAAGCATCCGAGAGATCCGAGACTACATTGCTTTTTCTCGGGGGTGAGTTGGTGGATTTATTTTCATCATTTGGTTGTGCGGGGAACTAGTAGTTTGAAAAAGAGGAGTAATGTTTGTTTTTAATTTAGTAGTTTGTTTACTTCGCATTTCCCTTGTGCTAAAAAGTGGGGAAAGTTTTGGATGAGTTTAAAGGTAATTGTAATGTAATGCCTGTCATTAGTATTTGGATGCGTAAAATGTTATATTTCGTACAGAATCACGGTAGTAGCATGCGCGGGAAATGAGTTTAGCTTACGTTTTGGTTTGCCCTATTGTTTTGCAGTTTGCATACCTTTATATAACTTCAGCTACACATACGAGTATATCATGTCAACATCAAACGGCTTCTTAGGCAATTGGGTGGATTTATTGTCTTAAAGTGTTATGTGACAATGGTATCTTGATCATTAATCAGCGATGTCAGTTCTTCAAGTACCCGCAAGTGGTTTTCAACGCTGCGTTTGAAATCTTCTTGCATTGAAGATCGATTACTAGGTTTTAACTTTAATATATCTTGTTATCTGCTTTGAAGCAGATTTTTGATCTAAAAGAAAAGATATAATCCAAAGATGCATCCGGTTGTTCCTGCACATAATTGGAGGAAAGGATCTCGGGTATATTAAAGGGAAGACTCAACTAATCTTAGCTGTCTTATGTGCTATACTGACTTGAGCCAATGTATCTCATTTGACACTTTCTTCTTACCTCTTTCGGTGGTGTTTTGAAACGAAAGCACGCGGAAGTCATCGTGAAAGACGATACGATCTTTCCAATGTTTAATGATGTGCATGGTAATTTATCTGAAACTACTCTGATGCCCCTTTTAGCTCTGATAAATGGTACATGCTAATCATTAAATTAGTATGTCACCGACAGGCTACTTCAATGAAATAACAGACATAACAGACATAAACTAGTATGTCACCGCAGATAGTGGATGTTGACTCCCGTTAACCTTGCAACAATGTTTGTTGTTGTGTTTTAAGCAGTGGTGGTGGTAGTGGATTTTGGGGTGGTTGCTGCTATTTTTGGCGGTGGTTGTTGATGCTGCAGTGGAGGTGATAGTAGTACTTGCGGTACTGGTATTTGGTAATGGTTGTTGTGCAGGTGGTAATGCTGGTTTCATCGTCTAATTGTTAGTGACTAATGTAAATGTTTCATTTCTGACCTGTTTTCGTCGTCTTTGTGGGGCTAATAATTACGGATGGAGTTTTGAGTTGGCCTGCACTTACCCTTGAATCTATAATAGTGAGTCCCACTCCTCCCTCCTGTTTACTTGTATACTAATAGTTACATTAGATACTAACACCTTAGTTTAGGGGATTCAACAACCAAGGTTTGTGTATCAACAATAGAATAATGGTATCAACAACCAAGGTTTGTGTATCAACAATAGAAAAATGGTATCAACAACCAATATTTTTGTATCAACAATAGAAATTGACCTTAGCTTAGGGAGTCAACAACCAGTGTATCTGTAATCAACAATAAAAAAATGGTATCAACAACCAATATTTGTGTATCAACAATAGAAAAATGGTATCAACAACCAATATTTGTGTATCAAAAATAGAAATTGATCTTAGTGTTAGGAGTCAACAACAAATGTTTGTGTATCAACAATAGAAATCGACCTTAGTTTAGGGAGTCAACAACCAAGGTTTGTGTATCAACAATAGAATAATGGTATCAATAACCAGGTTTGTGTATCAACAATAGAAAAATGGTATCAACAACCAGGTTTGTGTATCAACAATAGAAAAATGGTATCAACAACCAAATTTGACAAATATTTTTTGAACTTTTGATTTTTTGGGTCAACAAATATTTTCGATTGTTGACGCCTAATATTAATGGCTGTGGCCCGCGCGGCGGTGGTGGTGGCGGCAACAACGGTGAGTGGTGGTGGTGGCGGCAACACAGTGGTGGTGGTGGTGGTGGTGGTGGTGGCGGAGTAGCGGCGGTGGTGGCGGCGGCGGTGGTGGCGGAGTGGCGGTGACAGAGTGGTGGCGGCGGCAACAACAGTGGTGGTGGTGGCGGCGGCAACAACAGTGGTGGTGGTGGTGGTGGCGGAGTAGCGGCGGTGGTGGTGGCGGCGGTGGTGGCGGAGTGGCGGTGACAGAGTGGTGGTGGCGGCGGTGCTGTTGGTGGTGGTGAAATGAAATAATAGAAAAATCTATTTTTTAATGGATAAAATTTTTAAATGGAAAATAATATTTTAAGTGAGGGTATTAAGGTAATCTATATTTTAATAGATAAGGTATTTAAATGATAGGGGTATTTATATTGTTGTATAAGGGTATTTGTGTTGGGCCTCTATAATAGGGGCATTTAATAAATTTACCCTTCATTGTTCTCTTGGAGTCCAATTTTGTGCACACTCCTTTAAAGAGTGTGCACAAAACAAATTAATTCTATTGGTTGGTCTAAACCAAACGTTAACTATTCATTAAATTCTTTTTTTTGTTTAATTTTAATTCAATTAAAATTTAAAAACGGAAAATATAAGTATATCCGATACTAAAATATAGGAATTACAACACAGGATAATATACGCCTTTGAAATCAATGATTTCTTTCCTAATTTATGGGCTAAATGCGATTGACATGATGTTGTTAAGCAAGTGATTTCGTTAGTCTTTGTGAACTTTAGTAAGGCTGAATCAAGTGATTTAATTAATATTGCAAATTTTATTAAGGTGATCAATTGCTACATCATACATTGTTATCAAAGTAATTAATTTTTTTCATCCTTAAATCATATTCGATTTAAAAGGAGCATCCAGTTTGCCATACCGGGATTGGAAACTTAGGACAAACTCTTTTTATTTGTTTGCATAATTAATTGACTTAATTTCAGGATCATCTTATTTTACGTTAAAAGATGATCCTTTTTTGTTTTAAGCATAAAGATGATGAACGTATGTAACTTCATATTAGTCAATGATAGCAAACTTAAAACGAGGATCTCAACCAATTATTTTTAGTATTTACAATATTGTGATCTTTTTATTTTGGAGTTGATATATACTAAATTCCAATTATAGATTTCAATTTGAATTAACATAAAACATAAAAACATTATTAATAAATAGTTGACCAGGTTGTTTTAGGGCGTGCCAATAGGATTAATTTGTTTTGTGCACACTCTTTAAAGGAGTGTGCACAAAATTGGACGTTTTCTTGTGTGGACTACATATCATTAGTTAATTCTAATTTTTATAAATGGCATATCACCATGATGTCATAATTCACGTGTCTTGAAAAAAGACCTAGTAATACCGTAGAAACAGATTCAAAGGGAAAGTCCCAAAGTATTTCTCCACCTTCCTATTCTTCCTCCATACGATCTTTACGGGAAGTTGTAACCAAACAGTATACTTGTATTTCCCGAAACTTGTAAACCCTATCAATATATAAATGAATATTCATCTCCCACAAGAAGTGTGTGAGATTTCACCTGTAAACATTCAACTATAGTTTCTGTTTTGGTATCACGCCAACGATCCTAGAAACCACGCAACACAAACCCAAAAAAAAATCTCTAACACCAATGGCTGCTGAAATTGCAACTATACAACAAATCCATGTCAATCACCTAATAACACTTAAGCTTACTGAAACCAACTTCCTTCTGTGGAAGACTCAATTTAAACCCCTCCTGAAAGGGTACAAACTTCAATTTAAACCAACTTCAGCCACCACGAAACCTACCAAATTCACAGGCTATAAATCCTGAATTTACTAAATATGAAGAGATTGACTCCATTCTCTTAGGATGGCTACTTTCTTCTTATCGGAGATCATGCTAGGAAAGTTACTATCGGAATCATGCTAGGAAAAGTTCTTGGCTTAGAAACCTCAAAGGATGTTCTGGATACTCTAAGACAGAGAGTTTGCTCAAAAAGAAAGCTCATCAAATGCATCTGCGGCAGCCACTATATAGCCTCTCCAAATGTAATCTTACTATGCAAGCCTTTTTCAATAAAGCAAAGTCTTTGTCTGATAGTCTTGCAGCATCTGGGTATGTTGTATCTGCTGATGATATGAAATCTATAATCTCCAATGGTTTAAATCAATCCTATGACCCAATTGTTACTGCACTTGGTACCATTGATGAGATGGATATGAAGACCTTTAAGGCTCATCTTCTCACCTTTGACATGAGGCCCGGAGCAACGGATGGCGCTACCGCAGCGGCCCAATTGCTAATGTGGATGTCTCCAATGCTCGACCAATTTTAACAAGACCAGATCGAGAGGAGAACACGGAAACAAGTATCCGCAAATCGTGCACCTAATCAAAGGAACAACAATCCATCTAACCAATAGGCCCTTGTCAACGTCTGTGGAAGGCGAAACCATATCGCGATAAGGTGTTGGTATCGCTTTGACAAGGAGTATGTCTTGTGATCAAGATCACCAGATGCCTATGTTGCCTTTATCCGGATGAGGAGTCGATGCCAACGGGGTCACCGACACGGGTGCCACACACCACCTCCTGCGAGACGTCGGTAACCTTAGTATCCCTCATGAATATGAAGGCGAACAGGTTCAAGTAGGAAATGGTAATTCTCTGCTAATTGCAAATATTGGTAATGCAGTCTTTTACTCATAAGAATCGCTTGTTTCATCTAAACAACATTTATCATGTCCCTAAGATCAAAACAAAATTGTTATCTCATGTCTACTAATTTTGTAAAGATAACAATGTGTACTTTGAGTTTTCACACAAACTTTTTATTGTGAAGGACAAAGAAAGCGGGGACAATGTTGTTGCGGGAAAGAATAGAAATGGGCTTTACATGTTTGAAGATGTTGGAGAAATAAATAATAAGATAGCACCAAAGTCCTTCTGTCGAACTCCTACCAATCGCATCGCCTCAGGCATCCAATGATGCACCGTTGCTAGAGTTATCAACAAGTTTTCTTTACCGTTTCAAATAAATTTTTGATTTATGTCACTCTTGCCATGTCATTAAGAGCAAGAAACTTCCCTTTCCTGTTAGTAGTTCAATCATCGATAAACCTTTAAGTTTGTTAGTCTCTGATTTATGGGTATCTCCACATCTTTCCAAGAAATGGCTATCGTTATCACATGCTTATACTCGATGCTTACTCTCATTATACTTGGATTTTTCCACTAGTACAAAAGTCATATGCATTACCCACTTTCATTCAATTCAAAAAAACAAATAGACAACCTTACATACTATAAAATAAAGGTTTTTCAGTCAGACAATGGGGGTGAATATCAAAAGTTTACTAAATTTCTTAATAATTCAGGTGTGGTTCATAGGTTTTCATGTCCCCACACATCGCCTCAAAATGGTCTAGTTGAACGACGTATAGAACATATCACTGAGTCAGGTCCAGCGCTTTTGTTTCATGCATCAATGCCCAAGTCTTTTTGGGCTGAGGCTTTTGCCACTGCCTGTTATCTAATCAACATAATCCCAGCCTCAAAATCTGAAACTAAAACTCCATTAGAACTCTTATTCAACAAAATCCCAGATTATTCATTTTTGAGAGTCTTTGAGGTGTCTATCATATCCTTGTATTTGTCCTTACAATAAAAACAAGTGTCACGGATCTTTAAGTTTGTATTTTTATAGGATACAGCAGTGCACATAAAGGATACTTGTGCATGCATAGACCTACTAATATAGTATATGTCTCTCGACATGTAAGATTCGAAGAAAGCTCATTTACGTTCTCTCCCAAGCAGCAGGTTGGTTATGAAACTCACCATGAAATTCAATTTCCTATTATTAAGTTGCTGCGATGCCGCATTTCGGATCTCACACCGGTTTACGCCACAAGTTCAATCGAAATGCTTCATGTGCGAAAGAACGGATCATCGATGATTCTACGAGTTCACTGGCTAGAACACGAGCTGTTCAAAACGTCTTCCACGAAGTTTCATCACCTTTCGGAAACTCTTACTGATATCTCAGTTTCATAGCACGAGGTCTCGGCCAACTAATCATTCCTACCAAGTCCGTAGCTACACAACCCTCGGGGTGTCTGCTTTTGAATCTGCACCTGACACTTCGAAGTCTCTGAGAATGACGGTTCTACAGCTCTACCGACTACCACAGCCATTATCACATCTGTAGCACCACAACCTGATCAAATTCGACAACATTCAATGATTACAAGGTGGAAAGCAGGTATAACAAAACTCATACGAGAGAATGTGCTTAACTGCTTCAAGCATCCCTCGCAAGATTGATTTCATGGAACCACTTGTTACTCAAAGGCATGTACTAATCTAAGTGGAGAACAGCCATGGACGTACAAATTAACGCCTTTCTACACAATGGAACCTGGTATCTTGTAAAGTATGAAGATGGAATGAATGTAGTTGGCTCAAAATGGTTTTCCGCATCAAACAAAAACCAGATGGAAATGTTTATCGCTACAAAGCATGACTAGTCGCGAAGGGTTTTCACCAGCAAGAAGGTGTTGATTATGGAGAGATATTCAGTCCAGTTATCAAACCATGCACCATAAGGCTTGTCTTGTCCATTGCGATTTATGAATAACTGGAAACTTCTCAACAACTAGACATAGAGAATACGTTTTTACATGGTGTCCTAGAGGAGGAAGTTTATATGAAACAGCCAGCAGGTTATTTTGATCCTAACTATCCTAATCACGTTGGCAAACTACATAATTCCTTGTATGGACTTAAATTGGCTCCACGAGCTTGGTTTTCTCGGCTAAGTGGATATCTAACTCATTTGGGTTTCAAAGGTTCAGTTGCAGAAAATTCTCTCTTTGTCCATCAAACGTCAAACTCCATTACCTACATCCTAGTATATGTGGACAACATTATTGTCAGTGGTTCCAGTTCGGTTCTAGTTGAACAACTAGTCACAGATTTGGGAAAAGAATTTACAGTCAAGGACATGGGAGACCTATCCTTATTTCTGGGAGTTGAAGTGCTTCATCAAGGTACAGATCTTGTTCTTACTCAGAGAAAGTATATATCTGACTTACTTCGACAAAAAAAAAATGGATGGGGTACGACTAGTATGTACACCTCTGGCAGCACAATACAGACTACAGAAGCAAGGAACAGAAAAGATTTTGGAACCTACACTTTATCGCAGTGTAGTTGGAGCCCTACAATACTTGCACATCACTCGCCATGACATCTCGGTGGCTGTCAACAAAGCATGCCAATATATGCATGACCCATATGTTGAACATTGGGAGCATGTTAAGAGGATTCTGCGATACTTGAATCATACAGTGGATTACGGTTTATTCCTAAGGCCTAGCTCGACAATACATTACACGCCTACTCGGATGCAGATTGGGCAGGGAATTTAGATGATCGCAGGTATATAAGTGGCTATTGTATTTACTATGGGGGTAATCTTATCTCATGGAGTGCGAGAATACAGAAAACAGTTTCCAAGTAAAGTACGAAAGCTGAATATAGAGGAGTTGTTGTAGCTACCTCGAAGCTTATTTGGAATCAATCTCTACTAAAAGAATTAGGAGTTTCCACAGTAGCACTAATACTATGGTGTGACAATTTGGGTGCAACCTATCTTACTGATAACCTTGTGTTCCATGGTCGGACTAAACACATTGAGATAGACTACCACTTTGTCCAGGGAAAGAGTTGCCAACAAGAGTTCGAGTTAGATTCATATCCTCAAAAGATCAACTTGAGAGCGTGTTTACCAAAGGGATTGGCGTCACCAAGGTTTGGTGCATTCGTGACAAGTTGCACATTCGACAACTCACGCTCAACTTGAGGGGAGTGTCGACACTACGTGTCTTGAAAGTCCTAGTATCCGTGTGATTCAAATGGAAAGTCCTAGTATTTCTATAACTTTTTATTCTTCCTCCATCTAATGCTACGGGAAGTTGTAACCAAACAGTATACTTGTATTTCCTGAAAACTTGTAAACCCTATGAATATATAAATGAATATTCATCTCCATAAGAAGTGTGTGAGATTTCACCTGTAAACATTCAACTCTAGTTTCTGTTTTTAGTCCCATATTGTCTGGGCAATCTAAGATCCTGCGGTTTATAGTTCCTTAGGGCCTCTCCACTAATCGCCAATTAGTTTTGAGTTGGATCCCGTATTCTAACATGGTATCAGAGCAGGCTATTTGCGACGAGTCATTTGACCGCGCCTTTACTCCGCGTCACCCGATTTAATTGTCCACGTGTTAGACTCAACGAGGCTACATGTGAGGGGGCGTGTTGAAATTATTAGTCCCATATTGTCTGGGCAATCTAAGATCTTACGGTTTATAGTTCCTTAGGGCCTCTCCACTCATTGCCAAATGCATTGGAGACAGCCACATTAGTAATTGGCTGTTGCAGTAGCGCCATCTGTTTCTCCAGTCTCATGTCAAAGGTGAGAAGATGAGCCTTAAAGGTCTCCGTATCATAAATGGTACCAAGTGCAGTAACAATTGGGTCATAGGATTGATTTAAACCATTGGAGAATACATATTTCATATCATCGGCAAATACAACATACCCAGATGCTGCAAGACTATCAGACAGAGACTTAGCTTTATTGAAAAAGGCTTGCATAGTAAGATTACCTTTGGAGAGGCTATGTAGGCGTGCGTCGCGAGATGCATTTGATGAGCTTTCGTTTGGAGCAAACTCTCTCTAGAGTATCCCAGACATCCTTTGAGGTTTCTAAGCCGACAACTTTGCCTAAATGCAGTTACGATAAGGAAGAAAGTAGCCATCCTAAGAGAATGGAGTCAATCTCTTCGTATTAAGTAAATTCGTATTTATAACTGTGAATTTGGTAGGTTTCGTGGTGGCTTGGGTGTTGTGCCATCGACGTATCCTTGAAGTTTATATCTTTTCAGAAGGGGTTTAAATTGAGTCTTCCGGAAGGAAGTTGGTTTTGATAAGCTTAAGTGTTATTAGGTGATTGACATGGATTTGTTATAGAGTTGCAATTTCGGCATCCATTGGTGTTGAGTTTTTTTGGGGGGTTGTGTTGCGTGGTTTCTAGGATCGTTGGCGTGATACCAAAATAGAAACTAGAGTTGAATGTTTACAGGTGAAATATCACACACTTCTTGTGGAGATGAATATTCATTTATATATTGATAGGGTTTACAAGTTTTCAGGAAATACAAGTATATTGTTTGGTTACAACTTCCCGTAGCATTAGATGGATGAAGAATAGGAAGTTAAAGAAATATTAGGACTTTCCCTTTGAATCTGTTTCTACAGTAGTATTATAGTTTTATATAGATTTCATTATTTTCTTGTGTGGACTGCATATCATTAGTTAATTCCAATTTTTATAAATGGCATATCACCATGAACCCCCATCTACCGCCGGAATTATATACTACCTCCATCCCACTGTTAGATGACCTAGTTCAAGTTAAGGCAAGGAAAGGAAAAACGGATATTTTATAATTAAATATTTTTTACAATTATACCCTTATGGATAAAGCTAGTGAAATTTTAAAATGGTTTATCTTTCAAACTACACCATGGATGTTCGTAAACTTTATACCATTGAAAAGCATTTTAAAACACTTACATAAGAGTAGTTCTTATGGAATGAACAAACTTGAAGTTTGTTCATTTTGCTCCCACTATGGACTCAACAAAAATCAAAAACGGATGAACAAACCAACAAATTTGTTCGTGATTTTGTAGGTGTCGGCTATAGAGATATGTATAGTTGCTCATCTCCGACGGCTTCCTTAAAATATGTATGGTTCTTCTGGTACTTTTACTTCCTCCATTACTTCTTAGAAATCTCATTAATGGTGGTGGGAATTTCTCCTTTCTGCCTGGACTTGTGATGGGTTTTGTTCTCATTTTGGATTATCAAGAATCAGATGATGCAGAATGAAAATTTGTGATTCTGAGATGGCATTTATCAACACACTATCTATCTATTAGACTATTACACAAGGGGATGGCTGTAAAAGAATCAAGATTTTATCTATTAAAAAAATGAGGGTGTGAAATGTTCAAGTTTTTTTCAAGTTTGTCTCTTGTTAATTAAATCCTAAAATCGATATTTGTATATATTTGTATATATTTTTCTTTTATTTTAGTTTATTAAATCCTAAAATCGATTTCAACAAGTCCGAGTGAACGACAACTCTACTTACCACTATTCAAAATTCGATCACAACACCACTGGAAATAAAGAAGAATGTTCAACAAATAAATGCATGGGCAGCATTTTGGTCAAGATGGCTTCCAGTGGATTTTATCCATGCAACCGGGAGATTATAGAGGTGATGTTGTTAATATGGTTCAAGAATTCTTCAAAAGGGTACTCTCCTCAAAGAGCTCAACCACACTTTTCGGACCATGATCCCAAAAACAATTTCATCCAAACCCCGCAAATTGAGACACCGATTAGTAACATCTCTTACAAAATCATTTCAAAAATTTTAACAAACAGATTGAAACCCCTTCACACAAGCTAATATCCTCTTGTGGCGACTTATGTTCGGGAAGAAACATTGTTGACAACACCGTTATTGCTCATGAAGCTATACATTACATGAAGACTACTAAAGCATCCAAAGGAGGCTGCGGCCCAATAAAGTTGGATATGTCAAAAGCTTTTGTGAGAATGGAGTGGAATTTCATCATCAACATCATGAAGAATATGGGATTCTCTGAGCAATGGTGCAAGCTGGTAAACCAATGTATCTCTACAACTACCATTTCCATCCTTCTAAATGGTTCTCCAATAGAATCAATCCATCCAACCAGGGGGCTAAGACAAGGAGATAGCCTTTCTCCTTACTTATTCATCATCTGCATGGAGGGATTTAGTATAATGATAAATGCTTCAGTCAACAACAAAAGCTAGATTCCAATCTTTCCTGCATCCAAGGGCCCCCAATCTCACATCTTTTTTTGCGAGATGATCGCATCTTATTTTCCTCGTTGAGATAAACTCCATCAACAACTTAAAGTCCATTATCAACAATTTACGCAAGATCTCACGGTCAAATGGTGAATATTAACAAGTCAAGCATACATTTCAACAAACACTTAAGTGATCAAAAAGAAGCCAAATTAGTGGAATTCTAAGTATGAAAGTGATGCCTCTAGAGGAGAAATATCTCGGGAATCAATCTCTTCATAAGCGTAAAGAAACCAGATGCTTCAAGTCATATCCAAGACAAAATGCAAAAAGAATGTTGTTATGGCAAGCCGGAATTACCAATCAAGTCGGAAGGAGTACACAGATTCAAGCGGTCACTAACTCTATGGCTTTACATCAGATGAGCTGCTTCTTACTTCCTCAACAAAGCATAAATAATATTGAAGCCATCCAAAGAAGATCTTTGGTGGAACAAGAAACAAGGGAGTAAAGGCTACTTCAAATCTTGGGAAAGTATTAATATCCCAAAAAGATGGGGAGGATTGGGTTTCAAAAATTTAAGAGCTTTCAATGAGGCAATGATCACCAAACCGACATGGAGATTAGTTCAAGAGCAGGACAAAAAATGGTCGAGCTTCAAGGCTAAACACTTCAAACATCGAACATTCTTCAAGAAGAGGTTTTAACAAAGGCAATGAAATTTGGAAAAGTATCTGCATTGGGGTTAACTGGGTCAAAAAATTCCATATATGGCAAATTGGCAATGGGAAGAATGTTTATGCTTTTAGAGACAATTGGATTGAAGGGTATACTGCAGAGCAAATACAACATAATTTCTCTTAGTATGAATAATATCCTTATTATTTGAAAGTGGCAGAATTATTTGATGAACATACAAAAGGTTGGGACTTAAACAAGCTCCAAAAGTACTTCACTCAAGATCAGATAGAGAAGATTCTTAACATCAAGCCTTCAACTCCACATGAAGATAAAATTCTCTGGTCTCTAACAAGAAATGGTCAATTCACGTTAACTCCACTTACAAAGCTATTTTATGCCAGAAAAATCCTACTCTAGCAAGCAAAGAATAAGAATCCAAATTTTGGCTCACTTTATGGCACCTGCAAATTCCTTATAAATGCCAACTTTTCCTGTGGAAAGTTGCTCATGATATCCTCCCAGTCAATGAGAAATGTGCAAGATATAATCAACATATGGACTCTCTGTGCCAAAGATGCAATAATGAGTTTGAATCTATTACACATCTTCTAATCCAGTGCAACTTTGCTAGAAGTGTATGGAATGCTGTCTCTTCAGAGATTTATCAAGAGCTAAGGGATATCACAGATGTCAGACAATGGATAAGAAATTGGTGCAATACTTCTAACAACATATCCTTCAACAAGAAACCCACAATACATCTCATAGTAATAACTACAGTATAAACTCTATAAATTAATCTTTGTAGGACCATCAAAATTTATTAATTAAGCGAGATATTAATTAATCGATAAATTAATAATTATTAATTTATATATCATAAAGCGCCGAGGGAGCATTTTATTAGCAAAACCAAATAAGGTTAATCACACATCGGTAGGTAGCCTAGCAACGAGCTGGGAACCTACCCCTTTTTGAATCACGATACCAAGTCATGAAAAGGGGAGTTACAAAACTTGTAATTAGCATCACGACTAATAAGGCAGTTTGTATACAAACAAAATACCATATCATATCTTTTATATTTCATATATAAATACAATATCAATATCAAATCATATTTTATAAACACTATATCCAATCATATTTTTTATTTCCTATATAAACACAATATCAATATCGATGTTCATACAAGTACACTTGCAAACTGCTTTCGTTATTGTAAACTTCGATCAACAGATTACAAAAGTTTAGACAATTTAGATGAACATACAGACAGTGAAATCACTCATGACTTGCAAAATTTGATCGAGAAGTTGGGCTATCGCAATTCAATGAATGTCGAAGATGTCCTAAATTATCCGGAAGAAAATGAAGTTACAGATTGTTGGCCCGATGAAGAAATAATCGAGAACATTATGGGAACTGATAAAGATGTGGAAGAAGGTGATGAAAGTTCTACAATAGACCCCCCTTCACGAAACGAGCCTATTAAAGCGGCAATCACATTGAATAATTTCTTACTGAGCTATGAGAAAACAACACCAAAAATTCTTACAATGATAAGAAAAATTAGAGATGAAATTCAATGGGATATTGATTTTAGCAAAAAACAAAAGACAATTAAACCATTTTTCAAAAAGTCTTCGTAAATCATTAATGTATTGAATATATATATATATAATGCATTATTAATTTATATTTCATATGGGGCCTACAAAGGTAATCAAAAAAGTATTATCTTATAATTTTAATAATTATTAATTTGGTACGTTGTCCGACTTCTGGGACCGTCCAAAAATATTATTTAAGAGAGTTTATTAAATAATCGAGTATTAATTAAAAGAGTTTCTACTGTATGTGGTTTATTTGGAAATCAAGATGTGAGCTTATCTTCAACAACTCAAGCGGCCTGACATTGGTATTGTGAAAACCAGAATTATGTATTTTTGCACTGAAAATACAGTATAAACTCTATAAATTAATACTTTCGGGACCATTAAAATTTATTAATTAAGCGAGATATTAATTAACCGATAAATTAATAATTATTAATTTATATATCATAAAGCGCCGAGGGAGCATTTTATTAGCAAAACCAAATAAGGTTAATCACACATCGGTAGCGTGTAGCCTAGCAACGAGCCGGGAACCTACCCTTTTTGAATCACGATACCAAGTCTATGAAAGGGGAGTTACTAAACTTGTAATTAGCATCACGACTAATAAGGCGGGTTTGTATACAAACAAAATACCATATCATATCTTTTATATTTCATATATAAATACAATATCAATATCAAATCATATTTTTATAAACACTATATCCAATCATATTTTTTATTTCCTATATAAACACAATATCAATATCGATGTTCATACAAGTACACTTGCAACCGCTTTCGTTATTGTAAACTTCGATCTTGAGATAACACAAGTTTAGACAATTTGGATGAACATACGTATGTGAAATCACTCAAGACTTGCAAAATTTGATCGAGAAGTTGGGCTATCGCAATTCAATGAATGTCGAAGATGTCCTAAATTATCCGAAAGAAAATGAAGTTACGTTGTTGTTGGTGATGAAGAAATAATCGAGAACATTATGGGAACTGATAAAGATGTGGAAGAAGGTGATGAAAGTTCTATAATAGACCCCCCTTCACGAAACGAGCCTATTAAAGCGGCAATCACATTGAATAATTTCTTACTGAGCTATGAGAAAACAACACCAAAAATTCTTACAATGATAAGAAAAATTAGAGATGAAATTCAATGGGATATTGATTTTAGAAAAAACAAAAGACAATTAAACCATTTTTCAAAAAGTCTTCGTAAATCATTAATGTATTGAATATATATATATATATATATATAATGCATTATTAATTTATATTTCATATGGGGCCTACATAGGTAATCAAAAAAGTATTATCTTATAATTTTAGCGAATTATTAATTTGGCACGTTGTCCCCGACTCGGGACCGTCCAAAAATATTATTTAAGAGAGTTTATTAAATAATCTAGTATTAATTAAAAGAGTTTCTACTGTAAAATCACAATAAGATGCAATAATTACCTGGATCAGCCTGCAATTGACAACATAGGCAGAAATGGAACAAATGCTCATGTTAATAGGCATTGTTCCCCTCCCCCAAGGGGCAAACTAAAAATTAATATTGATGCCTCTATCTTACACAATAATTTTTATGCTGGTATTGCTCTAATTGTCAGAGATTTTACAGGGAGGATGGTGGAGGCCTGGACGCTGGTAGAAAGAGCGAGAGATGTTGCTCAAAAGTGAAGCATTGGCGAGTTTAAAAGCTCTTCAATGGATCATCCAATTCGACTTCAAAATGTCATTGCGGAAGGAGACAACAAACAAGTTATGGAAAGTATCAATGGCAACATCATAAGCACCAAGTGGGAAGGCAACAATCTTATTAGGAGTGTCGCATTTAGTCCAATGTTTAGAAATGTTCAAGTTTGTTTTAAAAGTAGGAAATGTAACCAAGTAGCGAGACTTACTTGTTAAGTATGCTAGGATAAATAATTGTGCTAGGAAATGGAGTTCGGATCTCCTGTGTCAGTCATGTCTAGGTTAGAAGTTGAAAAAGAGTTCTGTAATGTTTAAACTTGTTTCTCTCGGAGCTTAATGAAATTTTCAGCTGGTTTTTCTTTCAAAAAAAAAAAAAAGAATGAGAAAAGGATATTCGATCCTATTGATAATTTAACAGAAGGGCCTTGGGCATTTGGTGCGCAAGGTTCCCATTTGCTCCAGATGCAACGTGCGCACTAGCAAAACAAATGTTTATGTGGGACATGATGCGCATTCAATTAGATTCAGTCTAGATGAAAACCACACTCCAAACTGAACTCTACGAATTACACTTCACATCACGTCTTACTCTTTAATTCTACCCATTGCTATTGCTATTGTGAGTCTGTACTGCTACTGCACAGTCCACGGTCTCTAAACCTAACTACCCACCGGTGGTCAGGGCCGGCTTAAGAGCGAGGCGGTCTAGGCAGCTGCCTAGAGCCCCAAATTATTGGGGGCCCAAAAATTTTTATTTTTATTTTACTATTATCAATATGTGGCATTTATAAGTATTACTAAAGTGTTTTATCATACTTATTCAAATTTTAGATAATTATTTACAGTTATAGTTGTTGCTAAATCTTTAATAACAGCTATAAGCGTCACTAAAATTTCAATTTTTGAAACCAATAACCCATTTTAGAGTACTTTTATACCAAATTACAAACTGGGAACCCAAAATCTGTGCTATTCACAGCTCTAAAACACCACTCTATTCACCAGACAACAACGTCTAAGCCCTACATCTTTCAAATGATGAACCCTTTTACCCAATGATGGGTCCCGGGTGAATAATACTGAACCACTACTCTTGTGACACCTAGCATTGAGTGGTGAATAGAGCTCACAAGTGGAGAGGCTGAATATCATTTTCGATAAATTTACCTTCCTATAATTTAAATATCCAACTCTCCCGATTTGTGAAACTCGTAAAAAAGCCCCAAAAAAATCGTTCGCCTAGAGCACCCCAAATGTATAAGACACCTGCTGGTGGTAGTATCATTAGATGAGAGAAGACAATTCCTTAGTAGGGTCTTCGAGATTTGTTTTTATTCGTAAGAAATTTATGCACACATAAAATCAATCAAATCGTGCAAAAGTCGGGAATTCCATCACTACAGTCTACACAAACCACCAATACATCGTACAAAAAGGATAAGACTAGGGTGCACATATCCTACCCTTACCTGCTGTAGGATCAGAATATCGCGACATCAATACTTGCGAGATTAATAAATGACGACATTGCGAGGGAGTCGCAGGGAAGTAAAATAGATGACGCAATGAATGACGACAGCCAAAACATGAGAAAGATATGAAGATTTACCGAAATTTAGGAGTATCGCGAGAATTGATACATGTACACTTGCGATATTTCGCAAGACATTCCGAAAATAAAGGGACAAGCTTAGGTTGTCATCCACTATGTACTACATATAAAGGGTTGAGTAAATGTTGTAGGGGAGAGTTCTTTTTGAATTGTTAAGCAAGTCTTGAGGAGAGAGAAAGTTTTAGAGTGATTGTAATTCTTTAACTCATTTCTATTTCATATTGTAAAGATTCAAGTATTCAATCAATAGAAATCATAATCATTCATCTTAAAATGACTTAATTGTGTATATTCTAGTGAGGGGTGTAGTGTAGGATTTCCTGCAACTACATAATGGCGCTAGAAACAGGGAGTGAGTAGAGATCAACCTTGTGAATCGAAAGAATCAAGAGTAACAAGAAAGAAATTTCATATAATTTTTAACAAATTACTGAAATTGAGAAATGGCTAGAAGAAGGAATACATCAGAACAACCAACAACTGTTAGAAGGAGCGGGAGGTTAGGCTTGGAGAAAGGAGAAATGAAGTAGGTGAACCATCGAGAATAAACGCAATAGATAGAGAAGAAGGTCAAATTCAACCACCAATTCAACCAAGACCGAATAGAGTAATAGATTATGATAGGGTGAGTGTGCATACATGGAGATCGGATTCTATGGAAGAAAGAGAAGAAGTGCAACAATTGATAAATAATGGACAAGAGGAGAGAAATCGAGAAGAGATGGGAGAAACAATTCATGGAAATGAAGAAATCGCAGCATTAGAAGCATTGAGACAAACAATACATGAAGAAAGGCGGTTAGAAGCGGAAGAACGTGCAAATTTAACAAGGCAAAACCATGAGTTAAGAATGGAAAATATGAGGTTGCAAAATAGAAGGTCAAGAAGTAATACTAGGTCAAGATCAGGATCGGTTAGAGAGGTATGAGGAGAACATTACCTGTAGAAAATGTTAATGAAGAAAATCTAGAAAGGGAGCCAAATCTCGGTGAAGGATGTTGCGAGAGAAGATAAGTGGTAGAAGATCGTTATATTCCACGTCCTGAAATTCTGACTGAATGGCCAAAATGACGGAAATCAAGAAAATAGCGTCAAGGGCGAATAATCCAATTGGTGAAGAAAATCAAGAAGAAGGAAGAAGAATACTTGCATGGGAGAGAAACACGGAGGAAACAAAAGGATATTGAAGATGACATCGAAAAACATTATATTGAACAAGCGCGTCTAGCTTGCGAAAGGGAAAGATTAAGAGTAGAAATGGAAGAACGGGAATTGGAGGAAGCAATTCGGCAGAACAATCATGACAATCGAGAAAGAAGGCGCGAGCAAAAATCGCAACAATGGAAATATCAATGAAGAATATGAAAGAATACGAAAGAATACAAAGGAAAACTGATAGACAACCAAGAAGAGAAAATGATAGATATAATGGTGTGCGAATTCGTGAACGAGATGAAGGAGAAAGTCGCAGAGAAAGAAGAGAAGAAAATGCTTTGAACAAGAAAATCAAAGTAGACATGAACGCAGAAGGAGAGGGCAGAACTAAAAAGACAAATAAATTCGAATCTTGATGTAAATGAACAAATCTTGAGAGAGTTGGCAGAGATGAGAGGAATGTTGAACAATAGAAGGGGAGGAGGAAGAAGACAATTGGATGAGGCCATCGAAGAAGCTGCGAAACCCCCTTTACACTAGAGGTGCAGTTAGGAGGAATACCCCCAAAGTGCAATTTACCCGCATTAACCAGCATTTTTGATGGAACAACTTGCGCAATACAACACATCAAAGCGTATGTGAGATGTATGCTGCAATGGGAAAATCATGATGCCATATTGTGCAAATATTTTGCATCGAGTTTAACGGAGAAGCACTTTGAAATGGTTTGAGGGTTTACCAAGAAACACAATCACGTCGTTCAACCATTTGCAAGCTATATTCTTAGGGGCGTATATAAGTAACAACTCCTCGCGACCAGGAATTGAAGATTTATTTGGGTGAAACAAAGAGTTGGCGAAAGTTTGAGACACTTAACTCGTGAGGTGGAAGACAATGTGTAATGAATGGTGGACGAGTGGATGAAAGATATCTTATTCTATCATTCATAAACGCTATGTTCGCAACCAATTTGTTATATATTCAAATTTTTAGAGTCAAGAATACAATTACGTTGACCGAGTTGCGAGAACTTGGGAGGAATATATTGCTCTAGAGGAAAGGCAAAATGAGATGGAATCATACCCGATTGCGAATACAAATTCAAATGCTGCGAATGCAAGCTTATTACCCAAATTGATAAACACAAGAGAGCACTTCGCAAGGGCAACAAGAAAGTACAATAGATGAGGGACAGCCAAAGATAGTAGCTATGGGAATCCGTGATCAGGAAGAATTTGAAAGAGAAAGGAATTACTACAACCGTTGAGGCAATAACAAAATTCAAAGACTTGATCATCCGCAAGAAACTTATGGAGGTCGAAGGCAGAATTATCATGGAGGCACTACGGGAAAATTAGTAATCTACAACTGTAGATTGACAACTCGTAAATTAAAGGTTGTAAAAGATAGCATGTTTTACAACTTT
Organism: Papaver armeniacum; assembly: GCA_023531295.1. NCBI lineage: Eukaryota > Viridiplantae > Streptophyta > Magnoliopsida > Ranunculales > Papaveraceae > Papaver > Papaver armeniacum. The sequence continues at coordinate 20,242 of JAJJWW010019409.1, forward strand.
TTCCAATGAAAAAGTTGTCAAAGTAAAAACCGTCCAACTCTTAGGTCCAAAGAGGTCCAAAGAGTAGTGACAAGAATTAAAAACCACAACTTTTGTTTGAAAAGGGTTGCAGAGAGAAGTGACCACCTTTAGATTTTACAACTCATATCTTAAAGGTAGTGAATAACTATATAACAACACGCATAAGGGTTGTTGAAGATATAAAAAAAATTGATTTTGAAAAATGTTCTTTGAGAGATTCAAACCCAAGCCTAATGTGTGTTAGCACAAGTCATCAACCATCCTTCCGGTTTCTCAATATTGGTAGATTTGTGCTTTTTTTCCGATCAATATTCACAACCTTTACAAGGGTTGTAAAATGAAAAAATTGACTTTGAAATTTTTTTGAGGCTAAGGTGAATCGAACCCGAACCTCCTATGGGATTCCAACCATCCTTCCACATTTACATATCTCGCTTATAATTTACGTTTATATTTATAAAAAAATGTTAAGGAAAAAAATGGACGGTTATGATGGGAAATGGAAAAGATAAGAAAAAAAGGATAAATAGACCTTCTACAACCCTTTTTAAGAGTCGTCGTAGAGGTATAAAAACTTCAGCTAAATTTTTCTCACTTCTGCAAAAAAATTCCAACTGGTGCTAAATTTTTCTCACTTCTGCTAAATTTTATTCAATTCGGCAAAAAAACTTCTCACTTCTGCTAAATTTTTTGTCAACGCTATTGACAACCTTTATAAGAGTTGTCGTAGAGGTATAAACACTTCCCGTTTATATTCTTCTCACTTTTGCTAATCTACAAACTTTTAGACTTATAGTAGTCCGCTCCCTGGCTAGGTTTCAATCTCGGAGCCAATTTCTTTCTCAAAGTTTCCGACTTATAGTAGTCCACTCCCAGCTAGGTTTCGATCTCGGAGTCATGGTATGCATATAATATGCCAGAATAGGTTTTGTTTAAGGTTTGTGGAATATTCAAGGAATCTTATCTCGTAAATGGATGGATTCATCGTTCTTACGAAGTTTCCGACTTATAGTAGTCCACTCACGGCCAGGTTTCGATCTCGGAGGCAGGGTTTGCATACAATATGCCATAATAGGGTTTGTTTAATGTTTATGGGAATATTCCAAAGGAATCTTACCTGTAAATGGATTGATTCATCGTTCTTACGAAGTTTTCAACTTATAGTAGTTCACTCACGGCCAAGTTTCGATCTCGGAGCTAGGGTATGCATATAATATGCCATAATATGGTTTGTTTAAGGTTTGGGGAATATTCGAAGGAATATTATATGTAAATGGATGGATTCATCGTTCTTACGAAGTTTCCGACTAATAGTAGTCCACTAACTGAGGTTCCGATCTCGAAGCGTAGTTTGCATAAAATATGCGAGAATAGGGTTTGTTTAAGGTTTCAGGGGAATATTAGAAGGAATCTTATCTCAGTAAATGGATGGATTCATCGTTCTTACGAAGTTTACGACTTATAGTAGTCCACTCACGGCGAGGTTTCGATCTCGGAGGCAGGGTTTGCATAATGCCATAATAAGGTTTGTTTAATGTTTGGGAATATTCCAAAGGAATCTTACCCGTAAATGGATGGATTCATCGTTCTTACGAAGTTTCAGGCTTATAGTAGTCCACCCACGGACAAGTTTCGATCTCGGAGCCAGGGTTTGCATAATGCCATAATAGGGTTTGTTTAATGTTTAGGGGAATATTCCAAAGGAATCTTACCTGTAAATGGATGGATTCATCGTTCTTACGAATTACGACTTATAGTAGTCCACTCACGGTCAGGTTTCGATCTCGGAGGCAGGGTTTGCATACAATATGCCATAATAGGGTTTGTTTAATGTTTATGGGAATATTCCAAAGGAATCTTACGTAAATGGATTGATTCATCGTTTTTACGAAGTTTTCAACTTATAGTAGTTCACTCACGGCCAAGTTTCGATCTCTGGAGCTAGGGTATGCATATAATATGCCATAATATGGTTTGTTTAAGGTTTGTGGAATATTCAAGGAATATTATCTTCGTAAATGGATGGATTCATCGTAAATTAAAAGTTGAACCCTCTCTGAGCTTCTTGGTTCATAGTTTGTTTGTCGTTATACCACATTTGAAGTTGGAATCAACACTGAGCTTCATATTTATCGATTTCCATGATGTATCTGCTAAGTTTGAAGGTTGAACCCTCTCGAGCTTCTTGGTTCATAGTTTGTTTGTCGTTATGCCACATTTGAAGTTGGAATCAATCTCGAAGCTTCATATTTATCGATTTTAGCTCATACTTATCGATTTCGATGATGTATCATGCTAAGTTTGAAGTCGAACTATCCCCGAGCTTCTTGGTTCACGGTTGTATCGTTATACGATATTTGAAGTTCGAATCAACACTCGAGCTTCATATTTATTGATTTCGATGATGTATCTTTGCTAAGTTTGAAGTCAAACCCTCTCTGAGCTTCTTGGTTCACAGTTTCTATGCCCTTATACCATATTTGAAGTTCATATCAACACCGAGCTTCATATTTATCGTTTTCGATGATGTATCATGCTAAGTTTGAAGTCGAACTCTCCGGAGCTTCTCGGTTCACGTTTGTATGTCGTTATACCATATCTCGAAGTTCGAATCAACACCGAGCTTCATATTTATCGATTTCGATGATGTATCATGCTACTTCATGACCTGTATAACTTGTCAAAATTACTTCATGACCTATGCGATTAGTCGAAATTCAAACTAGGAAGCATAAAAGAGAAAGCACAAAGAAACACACCAATTATCGAATTCATTTTTCATTTTCCCGATTCATTCTTATACGCTTTTTGGATTTTTTTATATCGAATGTCGATAACAATGTCCTAAATTTATTAATATTTTTCTTGGATTTTTTTCATGTCGAAGGTTGATAATTAAACCGAAAACATGAGTTCGTGTTAACACAAAGAAAACACACTTACCTTGATCCGTATGACACTCTTAAGTTAAATCTATACCGTCCATAAATTTTTGATAATCCGTATGACCACATCCTACCACATCTTATCCGTTAAAATTCTTTTACATAAATTTTTTTTTTCTCTCACTTACCTTCACTCACGTTTCTTTCTCTCGTCTCTCATCTTTCCATCCCTTAGAAAAAAAAAAAACCTCACTTAAATGAAATCGAACCAATTTTTTCAACAAAATTTCAGTAAAACTATAATTTGTTCTTCAGTTTTCTAATATAATGTTTGGGTTTCAAGGTTCACCATGAACGGGTGTAGCTAGGATTTTGAAACCCTTGTTTCTTCCAACAAACCCTAATTCACTGATTTCCCAAATCCTTGATTATCTTTTCGATTTCATACTGAATCCTCACAAACCCTAGTTTTAGTTCAAGTAGAAACCCTTAATTTCATCGTTGATTTCTCTATTTTACTTCATCTTGAACTCATCCCCTAAACCGTAACTTCTACAGAGATGGGTTCACTAGATTTTAGGGGTTTGAGAAGATTGAACTGATGAGAAATCAATATCTGATGTTGGTGGTTATTATGATGAAGTTGTGTGGTTTCGAGATCTACATATTGAAGACCCCGAGGAAGTTGTGGATGAGGAAGAAGAAATGGAGAAAGATCTGCTGATCCCCGTGGAGAATCTGCAAAGGAAGATTTTAAAGTATAAGAAACGGAAAGAAAATTATGATTGCAAGTTAATTGGTGAACATTTTCCTGTTAATGAAGCAAGAGAAAGATGGCCGGACCGATTTGACGCATCAAAGGTTGTGATTCTGATTGTTTACTGGTTTTTGATTGTTTATTGTTTATTGATTTTGCATTTTTTTTTACATGTTTGAATTGTTTATTCATTTTGTAATTTCTATTTTGGGAATTTTTTTACATGTTTTGATTGATTGATTGATTTTTTGTGTAATTGTAGGCAAGGGATGTTTGGTGCGGCTTTCTTGCAAGTGAGATGGTTAAATTGAGACTACCGGAGTCGTTGGGTACCGAAGGTGATTATTTCTCAAATAATTTTATTTGAATTGGAAGAATTTGCTTGCCTCGCATAATACTTAGCCAAACATATGTATGTGGAATTTAAAGATGCTAATGGGTCTAATGATTAGATTGTGATTTTACTTGGAAAGAAAAGTTTTAGCATTGCGAGATTCCAGTAGGTCACGGGAATTGGTTAAACTTTTCTAGTGTAGTCTATCTATAGAGGACCAAACGGAGGAAATGTTTCGTTTTACACCGTAATTGTTCCCGATTTGGCAGGTGGTTTGTTAGGAGGAGAGGATAAGTCATTTCCAAGTTATATCCCTAATTTGAGCTTGAGCAATTTGTGTTAGGTGGCACACAGAATTCGCATAAGAACCGTGAAAGAGTTAAGAATAAAATGTATGATTATGAACTGGGAGCATCAAATGAAGAATGATGTGTCAAAGATTACACCGTTTTTGTGTGAAATGTATGCACTAATCACGTAAGTGGTTGATAGAGCTTACAAAACCACAACCCATTATCACGTGAATAGTATACATCCATCCATCCATCAGCTATGTTAATGGGTGAGCTTACATGGATGTGTCTAAACAAATACATCACAAAAGTACCTCAAGCCACTCCTTTTACGTTTTTTCTTGTTTTCGTCGAACTATACATTGATGTGTCTAAACCTTTATTCTGAGGTTCACAATGCCCTTGGTGTTAGCTACATCCGTGATGAGAAGCTCGAGAAGGGAATCAATCAATTTGAAAGAATTTGAAAGACTTGAAAGCTTCCCTCAAGGCTTTTGAATAAGTTTTACTTTTCAATCCTAACAACAAATTGGCACTGCCTAGGAGAGATGCTTTGAAGGAACGCGTGCAAATGTACAAGGAAACTCCTATGAAATCATCTAAAAAGAAGTAAATATTTGTGTGCGAAGAAGCCGAGAAATCTCTGTAGCCATGGAATGTAAATTTCTTCGCTCAAAAGCAACTACATCAAGGTAATGCGGACTCCTATCTTGTTTGAACGAAAATATGGTACTTATTGATTGGTTTCTCGATCTTATGTTTGACAATTGGTTTCTTTTCGGGTTAAGTATATGAAATGATACCAAGATATTTTCAAATTTTGGAGACGATTCCGAGGATGATAGCAATATGGAAGTAGAAGCTGTTACTAGTCGCGAAGTGCTTCTCGGTTCAATAACAAATCTTGGGCAGCAAGGTCGATTACTACAGGTTCTTGAGCGAGACTTAAATCTTGTCACTTTATGAGATGAATATTTCTAGTCGGTTAATAGAATGTGGAGTTATGCTGTTTCTTATATAGTTCATCCCGTAGTGAGATTATTAAATGGTTGACGTTCATGAGAATGATAAATCAGGCTCTAGATCATGAACCAAGATAGGCCTATGAACTCGTTTCATTATTTTTAACCTATCATCTGAAGATCTGTCTAGTACATCTTGTACAAGTCTGCTCTCAATAGTGATGGTAAAAGTCTGTACCATCCTGGTTTTAGGTCTATCTTGGGTCATGATTTTTTCCATAACTTTCTAGGCAGTATTTGGTTACAAGATGCCCAATGTCTTTCTAGGCAGTATTTGGTTACAAGATGCCCAATGTAATAATCCTCACTTATCATATTGCAGATATCCTGGCTTCAGCAGCATGATATTATTTTTATGATGGCGCGCTTCTTGTACATTCAGATCAGGAGCAGTTGAACAAATTTTGACTCATGCCCGAAAGCTCCAAGTATGGAGATGAAACTCTTTGAGCATTATGAGAATATATGTGGTGATTAACAACATTGAAAAGAATCTAGTGTATTTGGTGAATGATTACATTGTAAATTGTTGATGAATGTATTATAGTTTTGTTGTTGATGAATCAAGTGTTTGAATCTTTGTCACATTTTATGATTTTAATGGTTTACATTTGAATGAATGCTGGTATATTTTGAATGTTGTGACCAATTTCATATTTTTTTTCACAAATGAAAAATAACCACAACTGCGATTTAAGGTTGTCAAAAAATGACATACAACTCAAACCAAAGTTGTCAAAGAGATGACATACAACTCTAACCATTGTTGTCAACGAAATGACTTATAACTCAAATCAAAGTTGTCAAATAAGTGACATACAACTCAAACCATTGTTGTCAAAGAACCGACATACAACTCTAACCGTAGTTGTCAAATAATTTCTACAACCCCAACAAGTGTAGTGTATGAGTTATTTTCACAACCCGGTATTATGAGTTGTGTTAGGCATTAAGAGGAAATTTCGAAAGACATTCACAACTGAAAAAAGCGTTGTATACAATGGAACGACAACCGTGTCTACGACTATTATTGACGAGTTGCAAAGAATTGAAGACTTTCTACAACCCCCCCTTGTGCAACCTATAGATAAACGTCGTCTTATATTGTACGACAACTGTTTTGGGGTAGTTAATCGATGTTTTTCCGTAGTGAGGCGCGAAGTCACGAGTAGTATGGGAGGAAATCAAAATGCCACCATTAAATACTAGTGTGGAAAAAATATGGGAAGCTATACTCTTGATGGAAAACATACCCGCACCATGGAACATGGGGAATGAGCCACCACCAAGTGATAGAAGTCACGAGTTGTTCTTACCACCGCTTTCATGGACACCTAACAAATGACCAGAAATATAAAAAGAATCATCCTCGAGAATGATTGACCAAGGAAAGCCGAGTCATTTTCTAAAAAGTGAAGAGAAGGTTCAACCGTTACCACCACCACCGTAAATGCACGGGACAAACTCAAGAAAGGGGGAAAGAAACATTCGTAATAGAAGTTGGAACGAAAGCTAAAAATTTGTTTTGCAACTCCATTGTACATTCATACCGAGCAATTGAAGATTTTCATGATAATGTTCTTAGTAGGGTTTTTGCGAGGGATGCTGATAATAGAGAAGTGATGAACATCGAGAAGACATCGCAGTTAAAAGAATGGCAAATGCATATAATTTCTTTCACTTTGCGAAGAGATTCCCAAGGCAGAGACGCATGATAGCCCATTGATCGTAAAATTGGAAATTAATCCAAAACCCGTAGATTGCGAAGATGATGAAGCGAGAAAATTCTCGGGCGATCAATAGAATCTTAATTGATACGGGAAGCTCAGTAAACATTCTTTTTTACCATACTTAGAGCAACTGCAGTGGGCGACTAAACCCATTTATTTGGTCTTTGAACCAGGCGTAGCGGGATGGACCATCGACCAAATCCCAGACTAAATGAACAGTGGGCGATTATATTTGGTCGGGGACCAAAGACTAAACCCAAATATAGTCGAGCGTTGATATAATGTTCTCCCCAAAACCAGGCGAACTTAAAGTTTACGCCCCACACCAGGCGAACTTAAAGTTTCGCCCCCACACCAAAGCGAACTTAAAGTTTACGCCCCCTTTTTTTTTTTTAATCTTTATGAGGCGTTGATATAATGTCCGCCTGGTGTGGGGCGAACACTATATGTTCGCCCCACACCAGGCGGACATTATATCAACGCCCCATTTTTTTTTTTTTTTAAGTCGGGCGGGGATAAAGTTTACGCCCCACACCAGGCGAACTTATAACTTACGCCCCACCAAATTTAGTCTTCTACCGCTGTGTCACGGCACGGACTAAACCCAAATTTTGGTCTTTTTTCCCTCTTTGGTCTTTGGTTATACTCGCACCACTGCAGTTGCTCTTACAAGACTATGGGTTGGAAGGATGAAGAGTTGATACCTTCGACGTATAAAATGTACGGTTTCAATGGCACAGCGAATAAGCCTAAAGGAGAAGTTCATATGAGAATACCCTTGCAAGGATTATCAACTGAAATTTTGTTCTGTGTAGTCGATGTGGAGTCCCCTTATAATGCATTGATTGGAAGGCCATGGTTGCACGAAATTCAGGCGTAGCGTCGACTTATCATCGGTGTATAAAGTTTCCTCATCCTAGCGGTGTTGGAGTTATAAAGGGAGACCGGATGGAAGGACAAAAATGCTATGAGATTGATGTGGAGAGTTGCGAGGAAAGAGCTGCAAAAAAGAAAGGGCTGGAAGCAAAATATAAAAGATGAACAAAGAAGAGAAAGGTTGATGGTGGATACCATAGAAATAAGAGGTGAAGATACATTGCGAAGCAAGTGCATGAAAACAGTTGAAAATTATGATGGAAAGGACTCATTAAGAGGTTTGACTGATGCGTGAGGAAACGTGAGAAGCAAAAAGTGTAAGAAATGAATAATCATTATTATCAAAATCAATGAAAAAGGCATATCAAGAGTAAGAGGAAGAAATAATAATTGAAGAAGAAATGCGAGAATCTCGTCATCAAGAATGTAGGAAAATTTGATTGAAAAATTGAAATGAGATTACAACAAACAAAGCAAGATTATGCGAGAGCTTCGCAAACAAAATATCAAAAATGAATGATTGAATGAATTAACAAAAATGAAAGAGTGAGTGAATGGGACAAACCTTTATGGCGTACACCCTAGTTCGCGAATGATATTTCGCAAGAGGCAAATGTAAGACCTAATTTGCGTCATATAAGGGGGGTATCTCTTGACATGGCTCGGGGAAAAGGTTACACCGCCCTCGAACCCGAGTCATGAAAATTTGGGGCCCATGAAAGCCTATCCGGGAGAGATACCTTGGATTTCCAACTATATATATAAGGTTATACAGGTTGGACGCCCGAGGGTCTCTTCCAAGGAGTCGTGTATGCTCAAGGCGCCGAGGTACGGTTGAGCCAAGAGTGCCTGGGACATTTGAAGTGTCTCGGCCATTCTTGGCAAGTCTTGGCACATCCGCACTCGGCCCGAAGAAAACTCCACTTAGGGTGCGATCTCCTAACCATAAACCCTATAGGTATAAGGGATAAGAGGCTGCGAAAACAAGCGGTTGTTGTTAAGACCAGGATGGGAGGAGCTAGTCTTGTATGGCCGATGTACGCCTCCTTGAAGGGGCAACCAGGGAGATGATAAGGGCGGCACCCTCCATTAGGGAGCAGATAAGTGTCACAAGACGGCAATGTCATGGGGCTTTATATTCGCAAGAACATTTAGGCCTGTCATATTGTCACAAATGAAATATCCTGCAGAGGCAAAAATACTAAAAAATACTAAAAAAAAAAATGATAAGACAAGATCAATGGGTCATTACATGAAAATGTAAGGACGTCCTGCGATTTTGTCGCACGACGTCAATGTCATGGGACTTAATATTCGCAAGAATATTTAGATCCTGGTCATATTGATGCAAAATGAGGGGTGGCAAAATAAGACCTTTAACTAGGAAGGCAAAATAAGACCACACAAAAACAATGATAAGACAAGATCAATGGGTCATTACATGAAAATGTAACGACGTCTGGCGATTTTGTCGCAATGATGAATTTCAACATAAATGATGATAAAATAACACAAGAAATTGAGTAAGCAAACAAGCTTGCGAATACGATTATATTTCGTCATTTATTTGTGGAGAATCAAACAATGCGATAGCTATAAATTAAGAAGTATCATTACTTAAAGATTATCGACTTGATTTATCTCATGTGAAAATAAATATGAGAGGAAAGTATGGGAATGATTAGAATAAAAACTTGTTATTTATTTTCATATGATAGATTTCGATAAGAGATTACAAAATGGAAGGTTAGAAGGATAAATATACAAATATCACAAGAAGAGAAAGGAAAATGGAACAATCTAGTGACTTATTCTTCTTTATCGATTCTTCTTCTTCGTTTACATCACTATCGAGAGACATACGAGCAAGGCATATTTTCGGGAATTTCATCGAGAAGACAAGGGTATGAAGAAAGAGGAATGTTGTGATCATTGCAAATCTGTTCAATAGTTTGGTTGCGAAAACGAACAAACATCATTATTGAAATTCGCCACGAGTTTGTAGTTGCTTCTTCATCTTAGAATATTTGTCATTGCGAAGAGAGAAGTCTTTGCAAGTTGTGCTTTCTCGAGATTCAAGTTCCTTGATTCTAGTTTGAAACCTCTTCTCGTATTCTCGCGAACAAATGACAATGAGTTAGTGACTTAATATGATTTTATAGAAAAGAAGCGGAAAATAATGAAGAACAGTAAAACAACCTTCTACGTCGAAATCATATCTTTAACCAAGGCATTATGCTCAAGATGAAGACCGACGTTAACACCTAAGTTATTTCGGCATTATCTAGAACCTTCGCAGCCCAAGCGAATTCATCATCATTATTTATGACAAGAAGTGAACGAATTTGATTTTTCGCTCATTAAGTATGGCATTTTGGCGAAGGGATTCATCTCGTTCAATTTGGACTTCAAGAATAGTTTTTGGAATTTTGCTAATGCTTGTGCACCTTGATTAGCAATGCGATCCTTATCATCTATGAGGCTGCTAATCTTTTCCTTAGAATATTATTACTCTCACGGGAGTCAAGATATAAACGTTTAAATCGGTTGGCTAAACCTAAACTAGACCTATGTTCAATTTCTAAAAGATGAAATTTGGTTCGAAGTTCATTTAATGAGAGAGAGTTAATCTTGTTTGAAGAACTACTTAAAGATTCATTGAGATGAGCGAGAAGAGCATCATCATCCATAGGTTCAGGGAATGAATGGAGAAGGATGGCTTCGTCGAAAAGATTATAAACGTCTGCCGAAAAATGATAAGTCGTGCAAAGAAAAATAAATGGTAAAGTAGAAATGAAGAAAAGAGGAGGGTGTTATACCATAAAGTTGCTTGATTAGCACTTTGAAGAGTGGATATTTTGTCCTTTTGGGAAGAAGACTCAACTTCCAACCGTTGAATTTTCTCATCCTTCTTGCGAGATGTTGCAACTTCAATTTCTAGTTCTTTGATCTTCTCTTTAAGTTGAAGATTTTTTCTTTTCAAGATTGTTGCGTCTTTTCTCGAGGTCTGAGGCAACAACAAAGGAAGCTCTCCCAGACTATAAAGGAAGGTAAAGAAATTGTCAGGATAAGGTTTATAATCAAAATTACGTAAAAACAAAGAAATATGAACATACCAAAGCACCGAGTGCATTTAAGAGACCTGGAGTCATTGTTCGAGAAACTCCGCGAAAAGAATCATTATCCACTAGCGTGGGAGCATCACAAATATTAGCGAGAGCTTCGCAAGTAGCGAGATAAATGATCATCTCCCAATCCTTGCATTGAATCGGAGAAAACACTAGACAATTGCGCCATAAGCGAAGCAACCGAATGATTCTCCTTTGCGTAAGAAGTATCAACCTCATTTTCATCTTCGTCGGAACTCTGTTTGGTTTGGGAACTAGAACGAGAAGAGGGATGGATTTTCCGTTTTTTAGAAGATGGAGCAGAAGATTTATCCTTGCGAAGAGTGATTTTATTCTTGCCCTTAACCTTCGTAGCTTTGGGAATGTCAATTTCTTCAACAACCTTCGCACACGAATGAAGATAAGAAACAGAGGCAAAAATATTGTTAAAAATAACAAAAGAAAGTATTTCTTACTTCATCCGTGATTGATCGGAGTATCGCGAGTACTAAGCCTTTGGACGTCTTCTATAACTCTTTTTCAATTGGTAATCAAGAAAATTTTGCAAGCTTAGTAAATATAATAGGAAGGAAATATCGTAAAGCAAACCCGAAATAGAAGTATACCTCTTTTGCCTTCTCGGGCCACTTAATTTCCCAAGGATGATAGTTTGCGAGATTCGTGGGGAGTGTATGAGAACTCCGCAATATAAGGTCCGCTCAAAAATAGAGGAACAACCCACCACTTCTCATCTTTGGAGTACCGAGGAACATTATTTTTGCCCGAGTGCAGTCAATATCTTGCATAAGCGACTTATCACTTCGGAAATATTATCTTTTCTCTTCAATCGAGCACCCTAACGAGATTTATCATTTCTCATATTTATTACTTCATAATTTTCGAAAAAGTTCTCTACAGTATACTTCTCAGCGACTATTTCTAAACTTGTGAATCTAGGATCTTTGACATCATCGGGATATAAAGATCCCTTACTTGCGCCACGGTTGGCGAATTCAAGCATTAGACGGATGCAATCACCGCTTAATTGATAAATAGCTGCGAGAATTTCTCATGAGCAAGAATTTCATAGAATAAAGGCATCTCGGGATTGTAGAGAGGAATGGGAAGGCTGCGAGGATTTGACCTAGCGAGATTATGATTTTCTCGATCATCACACCGATGATCGTAAAACAACTTTCTTGCAAAGTATAGATGAAGATTCTTGATTAGGAATGGTTGATAGGATGAAGCCCCTTCTCTTGTAAATTCTTTTGAGCTTCATAAAAAAGGGGTTTATATATACGACCAAGTGAAGCCATTTTTAGAGTACAGGAATGATTAGAGAATTGAAGATCAAGAGAAAGAAAGAAGGGAAGATTTTGATGAGTAGAAAGCTAGACAAGGAGGAAGAAAGTTGAAGAAAAGTTGCGAGGGGAAAATAAAAGAGAAGAAGAGAAGGGTGAGAAAACTATATATAGAGAGTAGAATCCTCGAGAAAACAAATGCATTTAATGCAAGATGGGACGTGAATGGTCAAGAATAAACGGTTGAAAGAAACGTGTCAAGAAAAGAGTGGAAGAAGAAACATTTGTAATAAATTCCGTGTAAGAGTACGGGAGTGAAACAGATAAAGATGAACAATTAATGAACAATTGCGGCATTTCAAAATATTGGTTCTCATGACATTCTCTCCTTCGCAGAGAAGACATGAGAAGAGGCAAGATGTAGGATCAGAATATCGGGACATCAATACTTCGCGAGATTAATAAATGACGACATTACGAGGGAGTCGCATGGAAGTAAAATAGATGACGCAATGAATGACGACAGCCAAAACATGAGAAAGATACGAAGATTCAGCGAAATTTATGAGTGTCGCGAGAATTGATACATGTACACTTGCGATATTTCGCAAGACATTCCCGAAAATAAAGGACAGCTTAGCTGTCATCTGATAGGTGTAGAATACACCGTATTTAATATCTAGTATTTATGCTTTCTTTGCGAGTTTTCTTGTAAATTATGTATCTTATGTTTACTTTTGAGTTTATTAGGAGCAATGGAGTCATTTGGAGCAAAAAGAAGTGGAAATAGCTACAAAAAGTGAAGTCACAAGTGGAGAAAGGCCAAAGACCAATTGGAACTCGTTCAAATGCAAGATTTCTACTTTTCATTGTGTAGAGGACGAGAAGATGAAGACAATGGCGAAAGAATGAAGAAGTTATGAGCAAAACAAGAACTTGGAGGACTAAGGGCTAAATGGTCATTTCATAGAGAAGTGCTATTGTCACCCCGCCGTACGTTAAGGGGTAGTCATTCTCATTAAGGGGCGGCTCTCTTTTGGAGGAGTGTTAAAGACAGACTCCACTGTGAGGATAAGGGGTTAGAAACTTGGTTAACCATTATCAAAAGTGCCCAGTACCAATATCCCGCCCCAAATCTAGCCAACCCTAAATCGAGTTTTCTTTCTCAATTATTTTCTCATTCTCGCTCCACCCGAAAGTGAGAAAAGCGAGAGGTTCTTCTTTGTTGAAAGTAAAATCGATGTCAGAGATCGAGAAATTCATAGAAATTTAGAGATGAAAGGGGTGTTGAGATAATTTGTAAAATAGAGAGAAGAAATGGTGATGAATAAAGGGTTAATCTCGGATTCGATTTTGAGATGAAGTCGAGGTTCTGGGATGATTTGAAACCAAATTGAGCTAGGGTTTATCGGTGAGATTCTTAGGGATTTTGAAGTCAAGAGGGAGATGGACATTGGGTACAAACCAATTGGCGTAAAACCGAATCGTAGGTCGTGGAATTGTAAGGAATTGGATTTGAAATTTGGGATCTCGGGAGCTAGGGTTTTGGTATAAATGATCTTTGCTATCGAATCGGAGAAGATGAATTACACAGGGAAGATAAGATGGTTTCTGCCGTGTGCTAAATAGTTTTTTTTGGGTGCTCTCAGATTTGGAAATGGTCTTGATGTCACAGAGATGATGATTCTGTCGTGGGGTGGAATGGGAGGTTCATGGCTCAGATTTGATGCAGTCAGCTAGCCTTTGCTGATGGAGCTGTTGGAAGCAACTGATGAAGTGAATTACTGAGAAACGGCGAGGTTGATTCAGTGCAAGTGCAATTTAGAAAGTATGAAGCTAATAGTCTTTGGTAATGTGCATTGCGGGGAAGAAATCGGTGGAGATGGCGGTGGTTGAAATGACCGAGGCAATGGCTGGGTGCTGATAATGGTGGAATTGTGGTCATGTTTGTCAAGGGTTAAGAGATGACATTGATCTTGTTGCCGTTAAAGGTGAGTTAGAAGGTGGATTGCGAAGAAGATGTGGATTCTGGGAATGTATGCACCTGCAAAAGTGAGTGTCGAATTGAGAACTCGGATTGAATGGGTTCGGCTGTAAGAATGTTATGAGTTGCAAGTCGGGCTGCAGAAGCTACATATGATGGTGGCAATGGATTTGGTTTGCGGTATTAGTTGTGCTAGTGCGGGTGGTAGTAGCTCCGAGTTCCGAGGTGTTTGTCTCAATGGAGCGGTTGTCTTTGGATAAGTGGAGCCGTGGCGTATCTTTGGTGAACTTGTAGGTTGTGATGGTCGTAATGAAGCTAATGGAGGTAGTTTGAAGAACCACAAGAGAGAGTTGCAGTAGTGAGTTGTGTCTTGCCAAGGAAGAAGTGGGTCCGGAATGCAAGTAATCCGAATGATGGAGGTGAGATTATGTGGTTGGAGTTGTATTGTACTCGGTTGCGTTTTATGGAGATTATGGAGCTAGAAGCTTGTGTTGTGGTGTTAATGATGCCGAGAATCGCTGGAGTCTCTAAGCAAGGTCCGATCTTTGAAATTGATAGTGGTTAGATGAAGTCGAGACTTACAAGGGAAGCCGAGGGTCTTGCTATGTTGGTCGGATGCAATTCAATGACCCGAGCAAATGGTAATTTGAAGATAGTGGTATAGCTTCTGAGGCCAGGTGCTAATAATTGTTGCCTAGGAACCGAGGTGTTGCTATGGAGTTGTGCGGTGAGTTGTAGGTGATGGGATTGGAAGGTTTGAGTATGCGGCAAGGTGATGCGAGAATGAATGACTTGAAATGGCTTGATTAAATGTGCGGGGAAGAGCCGAGAATGGGCGGAATTGCTGGATGAAGCACCATCCTGGTGCATGACTGACATAAAGACATGTGTAATGGCTCGAGCCAAGATGACTCGGCTCGGTCGGGCTACTCACACTCGATTCGTGTCCGACTCGAGTTGACTCACCACGACTCTTCCGACCGAGTTGACTCGGTGACCTTGACCGTTTTGACCCGTTGGACCGAGGCGGACTTTCCGGTCACCCGGGGTACTTTCCGGCGACATTTTCGGCCAATTTAAGCCACAATCCCGTTTTCGGCGACCGTTTTTAGGAGAA
This sequence comes from Papaver armeniacum, assembly GCA_023531295.1. Lineage (NCBI taxonomy): Eukaryota > Viridiplantae > Streptophyta > Magnoliopsida > Ranunculales > Papaveraceae > Papaver > Papaver armeniacum. Next base: position 35,672 of record JAJJWW010019409.1, read on the forward strand.
TTTTCTACATGGGTTTTTCTCACATTTGGGCTTGGTGGACCACTTGGAGATGGATTTTGAGAAGACCTAATATTGGAAGGAGTATCCTTTATGGAAATTGGAGAAACATATAAAAGAGAAGACTTTTACCTAATTAAGGATATCTTATTTTATTATTCTTTTTGCCTCTACTTTGTTCTAGGGTTTACACCATGAAGTCTTTTCTCTTTCTTCTTGTTATGAACTCCATGAATATGAGCTAGAGTTTTATTATTGGTTATGGAATAAGTTGGATTTCCAAACATGGGTTTTAATTCAATAAATTAGTTTTCTCTCATATTATCGTTTATGATTCACCATGAATATTGTTACATGATTTGAATGCTATTTAGTCGAGTCGCGAATCGATTGAGTTTGTTTTCATCTCTCTTGCTAGATTAGGATTTATTATACGCAAAAGTGATAGATTTCTTATTACAAGTAGCATAATTGTGATTATTGCTTGTAGTGATACATCCTAGTAGTCATATGTGAACCATAACCTTTGTTAAATCCGATTAGTGCGCTTTCCACGTTCGATTGCTTTGATTGGCCTGATTTCATAGAACCTAATGCATCTAGGGAATTAAACTTGATTAGTGCTTTTACACGTTAGGTTGTTCCTTTAGGTAGAATTCATATTCGCATCTTTTAATGTGTTTGTTGATGACAAGAGGAGATTTGCGGGATATACTTGCGATCAAGGTATTCTAGGGTCTTTGATAAAAGTTGAGATTAAAATATCAATTCTAGTTATTGTGTGAAAACATGTTTGTGAATGAAAACGAAATCCATGACCAATACTTTCTCATCCTTGATTTGATTCGTTTACTTTGCTTTATTTACTTTTATTTTAGTTTATAAAATCACAAAACCCCGGTGTTATTTATAGGGAACCGAAACAATTTGACAATCTAGACCTCTCTGTGGGATCGATCCTTTCTTGTCCTTGCTATATTTATATTTTGAGTAGTAAGAAAGTGTAATTTATTTTTGACGCTTACGACCGTGGTCAAATTTTGGCGCCGCTGCCGGGGAGGCAGCGGTTGTTAATTGTTTTTGGTTTCTTATTTTTGTATTTAGTTTTTGTTTTCTTTTTTTTCTTATTTTCTGGGTTTTAACATTGGTTTGAGAATTATTTCAGGTGCTTATTTCTATGGAAGGAGCATATTGGAACAACGGATGCGGTTTTCAACAACCTCAACATTACGACAACTACCAATTCCATGGGTATAATCAAAACCAATTTATTGGTTATGACCAATATTCCATGGAACCTTATGGTTTTCCTCAACAACCTTATGGATATGGGAACAACCACAAGAATGGGAGGATTCTTATGCTTGTGAACAAAAAGTCTCTAACTTTATAGACAAAGTTTCCAACTTTTTACAAGAGGAATTTCAAAAAGCTAAAGAGACTACAAACGAGCAACTCCAAGAACTTCGTGAAGGTATGACTATCTTGCGAATAGGCATTGATCAATACAAGGAAGATATGGATAATTCTTATGTGCATATGGTTTGTGATGAATATTTGATTGATGCTAATGTTGAAAAAGGCTTAATCCTTGGGCACTTTCGTGGATAATTGTGTAGTTAACTCAACTCTTGATCTTAATAATGATCATTCACCTATTCAAACGGATGAGTTAGAGATTAGCAACACTAAATTCAGCAAGGACCAATCTTATGTTGACTATGATAGTGACGGTGATTATGATACATTGTTTGAAACAACTCATGGTGACATCTCCGAGGAGTCTTTTTGGGATCAAGATGTAGACGAAGAGGAATATGTCAACACTTGTGTAGATTACTCAAGCATTGATCTTAATAATGATCAAGAGCCTATTCAAAGGGTGGAGCTTGAGGATGATGCATTTTTGAGTGTTCTAGAAAAGTTTCTTATAATAAAATTTGGATCCGCAAAAGAGTATGTGCCTTACAACAAAAAGGAGGAGTATGTTGAGAATGATACCGGTTTAACCAATATTGTGGAAGACCCAATTGAGCTTGCAAATGATTGTAATGATGATGTTTATGTCGAGACTTTGGTTATGGCAGAAACGGACGAAGAATGGTTGCAAGGTTTAATAGAGGACCATGATATAAAAGAGGTGAATAATTCACTTGAGTTTTTCAAAGATGAAGAGGATTCCGTGATACAAGAGATTGTGAAAGGTTTATCTAACCCTTTGCCTATTATTTCTTCTCCTTTACCTCTATTTGGTTTGAATGTATGTGCTTCGGGAGTATTGTTGAATGACTTTGTTTCTCGTTTTCCGCCATTAGAGATACTTGATTCTCATACTATGCAGGTTATGGAACAAGAAACCGTGGAAGTACTCCGATTTCTATATTCTTTATACACTTCCAAGTGTGGATAAGAATAAGTGTGGGGGGAGCTTTTATCGGTTCATAGCTTCACTTTTGCTTTATTGTACTAATATTTGTGTGAATCTAGTGTTTGCACAACAGGTTCTATGGACGGATCCCCAACTTTTCAGGTTATTGGTATATGGGAATGAATCTTGCAAGGATATAGTCGGGCCGTCGACTTTAAAACAAGCGCTAAGTGGGAGGCAACCCACCGGTTTGTATCTTTTATCCTTTTGCATTTTATTTTTGTTTCGTTTATTTATTTTTTTACTGTTTTCATATCATATTTGCATCCCCATGTTTAATTTCATTGAGTCCGTAATCTATCTTAGAAGAGAATTATGACGAATACCTTTTAAATCAAAAATTTCAGACTGCGCGTAGTTCAGTCCAAAGACTATAACTGTCAGACCGTTTATCAAAACACTGTGAACTTTTTACACTGTGTAGAAAACACGTAGGTGAACAACTTTTGTGAAATGGAGTTTTCCAAATTCTTACCAATTTGTACGAGTTTTTGCGTTTTATCTGCTGTTACGTAAGAATTCAGAATTTTCGGTTTTACACATTGAGGACAATGTGAAGTTTAAGTGTGGGGAGCATTTATATGTTTGTATAGTTTATTTATGCCTTTTAAAACAAAAAAATGAGAAAAATAGAAAAACCAAGAAAAATTATGCTTTTTGAACTCAGAAATCTAGAAATTTGTGCCTTTAGGATGACACCATTAGTGGATGGAACCATTTTGAATGCGGAGTTGAGAACCAATTAACTAAAAGGGGACGAACATAGCTCATGAATCATAAATACCATGATAGTTGTCCATATCTCGGAATATCACCATATCGCATTCTATTTTTATTTTTTCATATTTATCTATTGTTCTCTAAGTGCTTTGGTGGGTCACTAAACATCGACGTGTTATTACTGCTAGGATGAAATAGAGTGATTGAGTTACTAGAAAAGAGAAAAAAATTGAACAAGAAAAAAAAAAAAAAAAAAAAAAAAAAGAGACAGGCCAATTAGACCAAAACGGAATAAAAAGACACTTGGGAATAGCGGTATGTGAAACGTAGTCCCTTTGTCTCCGTCGCCTAAACAAGCGTGGAATGCGGGGTTCCAAGGCAACTATCATATACGTGTTGACAAGGAAGCATGCGCTTGGATCCAAAAGATCTAATCATGCCGTCTAAAAAAAAAAAGAGAAATTGGATCCAGTTTGATCCAATCATATAAAAAAAAAAAAAAAAAAAAGAGAAGAAATTATTATTGTGTTGAATAAAGTCACTCTTGGTTCCCTTGTATATGCCAATTGATTTGATGTAGCATTCAACACCAATTAGCTCAATCCAATAGGATTAGGTTCATCTTAATGATGACCTTGACGAGATATGGGAAACATCGAACACTTGTGAACATTCGCCAACATCTACATCTTTATCCATCTTCTTAATCTTTTCATTGTGATTGTGGTTTGTTAGTTTCCGAGTATTGTGGCTTGTTCAACTATCTAATTAGAGTTTATTTACTAATAATTGAATTGAATTTGCAAGGTACCTCCTCCTGTAGTCATTTTGGATTCGTTCATTGATTTGTCACAAATAGACGGAGTTAGAAATATAGGTTTTGTAGGCAAACCTCTTGTAAACCTTCACGAGACTATAACTCGTCCACTAGGGACACCTAGGGGTTTAAAGGCTTGTTATTTATGCTAAAAGTGACCGTAGCCTCGACGACACGGAGTTGTTGTATTTTATAGTTTTGTTTGATTTGCTCGAGGACTAGCAAAGTCTAAGTGTGGGGGAATTTGATAGGTGTAGAATACACCGTATTTAATATCTAGTATTTATGCTTTCTTTGCGAGTTTTCTTGTAAATTATGTATCTTATGTTTACTTTTGAGTTTATTAGGAGCAATGGAGTCATTTGGAGCAAAAAGAAGTGGAAATAGCTACAAAAGTGAAGTCACAAGTGGAGAAAGGCCAAAGACCAATTGGAACTCGTTCAAATGCAAGATTTCTACTTTTCATTGTGTAGGACGAGAAGATGAAGACAATGGCGAAAGAATGAAGAAGTTATGAGAAAAACAAGAACTTGGAGGACTAAGGGCTAAATGGTCATTTCATAGAGAAGTGCTATTGTCACCCCATTTGTACCTTAAGGGTAGTCATTGGTGAGGCAGCTCTCTTTTTGGAGGAGTGTTAAAGACAGGACAGTGAGGATAAGGGGTTAGAAACTTGGTTAACCCTTATCAAAAGTGCCCGAGTACCAATATCCGCCCAAATCTAGCCAACCCTAAATCGAGTTTTCTTTCTCAATTATTTTCTCATTCTTTGCTCCACGAAAGTGAGAAAAGCGAGGTTCTTCTTTGTTGAAAGTAAAATCGATCTTTGTAGAGATCGAGAAATTCATAGAAATTGAGAGATGAAAGGGGTGTTGAGATAATTTGTAAAATAGAGAGAAGAAATGGTGATGAATAAAGGGTTAATCTCGAATTCGATTTTGAGATGAAGTCGAGGGTTACAGGGATGATTTGAAACCAAATTGAGCTAGGGTCTATCGGTGAGATTCTTTAGGGATTTTGAAGTCGGGAGGAGATGGACATTGGGTACAAACCAATTAGCGTAAAGCCCCAATTTGTGGTTGTGGAATTATGAGAATTGGATTTGAAATTTGGGATCTCGGGAGCTAGGGTTTTGGTATAAATGATCTCTGCCCTATCGAATCGGAGAAGATGAATTACGAGAGAGAAGATAAGATGGTTTTCGTAGTGTGCTAAATAGTTTTTTTGGGTGCTCTCAGATTTGGAAATGGTCTTGATGTCACGAGATGATGATTCTTGTCTTGGGGTGGAATGGGAGGTTCATGGCTCGAGATTTGATGCGGTCGGCTAGCCTTTCTTTGATGGGAGTGTTGGAAGGCCATGAAGTTTGAATTCACGCAGTAGCGAGGGGGTTGATTCGGGTGCAAGTGCAATTTAGAAAGTATGGTGATAGTCTTTGGTAATGTGCATTGCGGGGAAGAAATCGGTGGAGATGGCAGGTGGTTGAAATGGCGAGGCAATGGTGGGTGCGATAATGGGCGGGTGTGGTCATGTTTGTCAAGGGTTAAGAGAAGACATTGATCTTTGTTGCGATTAAAGGTGAGTTAGAAGGTGGATTGCAAAGAAGATGTGGATTGCGGGAATGTATGCACCGGGTAGTGTCGGGTGAGAACTCGGACTGAATGGGTTCGACAGGTAAGAATGTTATGAGTTGCAAGTTTGAAGGCTGCGAAGCTACATATGATGGTGGCAATGGATTTGGGTTGCGGTATTGGCTGTGCTAGTGCAGTGGTAGTAGCCCGAGTTCCCGAGGTGTTTGTCTCAATGGAGCCGATTGTCTTTGGATAAGTGGAGCCGTGGCGTATCTTTGGTGGTGTAGGTTGTGATAGGCGTAATGAAGCTAATGGAGGTAGTTTGAAGAACCACAAGAGAGTTGCGGTAGTGAGTTTTGTCTTTGCCCAAGGAAGAAGTGGGTCGGAATGCAAGTAAGCGAATGATGGAGTGTTTGAGATTACGGGGTTGGAGTTGTATTGTACTCGGTTGCGGTTTACGGAGATTATGGAGCTAGAAGCTTGTGTTGTGTGTGTTAATGATCTTGAGAATCAGTGGAGTCTCTAAGCAAGATGCAAATCTTTGGAAATTGATAGTGGTTAGATGTTTGAGACTTACAAGGAAGGCTGAGGTCTTCTTGTGGGTGGTCGGATGCAATTCAATGATTTTGAGCAAATGGTAATCGAATATAGTGGTATAGCTACGGAGGTGGTGCTAATAATTGTTGCATAGGGGCGAGGTGTTGCTATGGAGTTGTGCGATGAGCTGTAGGTGATGGGATTGGAAGGTTTGAGTATGCGGCGGTGATGCAGAATGAATGACTTGAAATGGCTTGATTAAATGTGCAGGGAAGAGCCAGAATGGCTGGAATTGCTTGGATGAAGCACCATCCTGGTGCATGAATGATTACATCATGTGTAATGGCCTGAGCCAAGATGACTCGGCTCAGTCAGGCTACTCACACTCCCGATTCAGTCGACTCGAGTTGACTCACCACGACTCTTCCCGATAAAGTTGATTTCAGTGACCTTGACCGTTTTGACCCGTTGACCGGTGACCGGGCGGACTTTGCCGGTCACCTGAGGTACTTTCCGGCGACTATTCCGGCCAATTTCCGGCCACAATCCCAGTTTTACGGCGACCGTTTTTTTAGGAGAATTTTCTACATGGGTTTTTCTCACATTTGGGCTTGGTGGACCACTTGGAGATGGATTTTGAGAATACCTAATATTGGAAGGAGTATCCTTTATGGAAATTGGAGAAACATATAAAAGAGAAGACTTTTACCTAATTAAGGATATCTTATTTTTTATTATTCTTTTTGCCTCTACTTTGTTCTAGGGTTTACACCATGAAGTCTTTCTCTTTCTTCTTGTTATGAACTCCATGAATATGAGCTAGAGTTTATTATTGGTTATGGAATAAGTTGGATTTCCAAACATGGGTTTTAATTCAATAAATTAGTTTTCTCTCATATTATCGTTTATGATTCACCATGAATATTGTTACATGATTTGAATGCTATTTAGTCGAGTGTGAATCGATTGAGTTTGTTTTCATCTCTCTTGCTAGATTAGGATTTATTATACGCAAAAGTGATAGATTCTGATTACAAGTAGCATAATTGTGATTATTGCTTGTAGTGATACATCTAGTAGTCATATGTGAACCATAACCTTTGTTAAATCGATTAGTGCGCTTTCCACGTTCGATTGCTTTGATTGGCCTGATTTCATAGAACCTAATGCATCTAGGGAATTAAACTTGATTAGTGCTTTTACGTTAGGTTGTTCCTTTAGGTAGAATTCATATTCGCATCTTTTAATGTGTTTGTTGATGACAAGAGGAGATTTGCGGGATATACTTGCGATCGTGGTATTAGGGTCTTTGATAAAAGTTGAGATTAAAATATCAATTCTAGTTATTGTGTGAAAACATGTTTGTGAATGAAAGCGAAATCCATGACCAATACTTTCTCATCCTTGATTTGATTCGTTTACTTTGCTTTATTTACTTTTATTTTAGTTTATAAAATCACAAAACCCAGGTGTTATTTAGGGAGGCAAGAAACAATTTGACAACCTAGACCTCTCTGTGGGATCGATCCTTTCTTGCCCTTGCTATATTTATATTTTGAGTAGTAAGAAAGTGTAATTTATTTTTGACGCTTACGACCGCGGTCATCATCCACTGTGTACTACCCTATATAAAGGGTTGAGTAAATCTGTTGTAGGGGAGTGTTCTTTTTGAATTGTTAAGCAAGTCTTGAGGAGAGAAAGTTTTAGAGTGATTGTAATTCTTTAACTCATTTCTATTTCATATTGTAAAGATTCAAGTATTGATCAATAGAAATCATAATCATTCATCTTAAAATGACTTAATTGTGTATATTCTAGTGAGGGGGTGTAGTGTAGGATTTCTACTGCAACTACACCCGCTACCCTATCCTACCATGGAATTTTTACCCGTATACTATCCCCCGCCATTGACGGGTAGGGTGTGAGTAAACATTATTTATCCGCCGTTAAATGGGTAGGGTGACGGATAAAACAGAAATTATCTACCCTACCCATTTTACCGCCTCTTTATATGTAAAAGACCAAATAATCTCTGTCCTTTCTTTTGTCCCACCTTACATTGATCAGTTATTTTAAAACTAACAAGGGTAAAATGTTACTTGAGACCTTTTCTTTAATTGAATGTTAAAGACCAAAATGTTAACTCCATCGTTTTCTCCTTCAACCATTTCTTCAATTGAATCTCGATCCCGAGATTCTCAGATTCTCGAGATAATCTTTGAAGTACCCGAAATCAGCCATGGCTTTGAGATTAATAGCTAGGGTTTTAGGATGATTCTTGTGAAGCCATAGCAGTGAAGCATAAAACCCTTGTTTATCTGATTTACCAGTACCTCTCACACCTCTCCAAGTTACATATCAAATTGAAAGTTGTTAACGGATCTCTTTTAGAACCCTTTAATCGGTTGATTCAAGGTAAGATCTAACTTCAAAGTTGATTTTGTTTCTTTTTTTGTGTGTTAAATTGATTGAAAAAAGCATAGGGTTTTACGATTTCATGCATGTTCCAAAAATTGCTTGATTATTATTCTCTTATGAGCAAAGTGTTTAGTTTTTGTGTGAAAGACTAGGTCTATTTGGTTATTTAGTTGATTGTTTGGAAGTTGAAAACCCTCGATAGAGTTTGTGTATGTGTTAATAGGTGGGTGGATACAGTGATGAGATGATGGATTAGGGTAGGATAGATTATATTTGAAAAATTTTCTGTAATGATTTTAATTTGAACCTGTACTATGATTTCCATTATTTAATCTTATTGGATGCTTTGTAAAATCATTTGAGTAACATAAAATTGCTGCAATGATGAGAGCTTAATATTTACCAAAAGCAATGTGCTTGATGTGATTCCATCATGGTGCTGACCAGCAACCATGTTGATCTGACAACCAGATACAATTTTTTTAGTTTGGATTTATTTCTATGTTTCTCAGTAGCATTTTTCCCCTTGCACCATGTAGATAATAAAGTGTGCGTGGATGTGTGCTATTTGCGGGCCTTGGACCCAATTTTGAAAGAACTTGGGAGCAAGAAGAAGGAGCTTAGGACAAAGCTTCTGAGTCACGTCATGACGTTAAGTGTGATTTTTCTCTGCACTTGCTTTGTTTCCTTGCCAAATTATGATGTGAAAAAAATTGCTTGGTGTAGTATTAAAATCTAGAGTGTGGAAAATAGTAGTCTCGACCTATGTTTCATTTGAGATAAATCTGAGGGCTTTTCGTGGATCTGATTTAGATAATACTCTTTATGCTAATGTGACTTTGTTTTAAGTTGATAGTACGTGATCGGTTTTGAACTGCGATAACTTAATATTGTTTAGTAAAGGTCTTTATGGTGGTTGAGTGTCCCAGTTTGAGTTTTAGAGAGGATGGGGATTAGGAAATGTGGATGTTGCTAAATGACTTACGGGAAACTACTTATTAACGCCGTACATGCCATATATAGTTTCAGTAGGTTTGTGAATATATCTAGGAAATCAATGACATAGGATATCTAAAATTGGTGGCTTATTATGTTTGTTCTGCTATTAGAACTTTTTCGTTTTTCCACCCTTGGTTTTACAGGCCTTAGCATATTATGAGTTATTATCTTTGGTGGCTGTTTCTTTCTGCTTTCATTTCCCTTTCCCTGAGAACCTTGTTTATCACTTCTATTGTCCTCAAAGGTTTAAACTTATTGCGATGATGAGAGCTCAATATTAGCTTAGTAAATGTACTTGATGTGAAGTCAATGTTGTCTTTGACCCGGCCGCGATGTTGATACGGCGGTTACACGAACAACATTTCATATTAAATAGCGAATATGGTTTTGATAAATTAGCCTTATTTATGTTTTTTGCAATAAGACAAGTATTTGTTCTTTTCCATACATAACTTAGCTTATTATGTTTGTTTGTTTTGCATTGTTTTGATAAATTACAGCTTGTTTTGATAAATTAGCCTTTGTTATGTTTGTTTTTGTACTATTACTCCTCTATTTTACAAGTATTTGTTCTTTTCCATACATAACTTGATTTGTACTTCTTGTGTATCATTTGTAGCAAGTTGAGTTCAATCTCGAAGATAAAGGAGAAGACATCTCGGGGTAGAAACTAAAACTTTGATGCGTAAAGCTCGTAAAAATTGGAAAGCATTAACCTGTGGCTGCACATAAATTGATCATCGGTGCGTATTCTAACACATTCATATTGTTTCACATATTCCGTGTTAATGAGATTTTAGTAATATTGGCCTCGTTATGTAAATTGTTAATAAGAAATTGGATGCAAATGTAACTCTACTTAATAGGAAACTATTTCAAGCGATTTAGTTATGGCAAATATTTAGGAATTATTGATGTACGAAATTCCCTTCCACTATTGATTATTGATGAGTAGAAATTTTTACTGAAATCTTTTACTTTTCAAATTTGTCGGTGTGATTCGATGAATTTCTTTTTTGATTATTGATGAGTATTGATTATACTCTAGGTTCCCAAGGAGAAAGACTTCACCAGAATTTCTATGAGTCTCCATTTCTCTCTGAGATCTACTATTCTTTTCACTCGTGTTTCCTCCAGGTAATGTTAATCTATCATTATAGTCACTTACAAAGCTCTCTTGTCTTTTGTTGTAGTTTTACTCTACATATGGTGAAGACAGTTGAAATACTTAGTGCATGGTATTACATTATATAGCCCAAGTACAGAAGTGATGGTTGCTTATATTTACTCTACTGTGCAGGCTTAGTGTGAGGAAATATGGTTGAGATTACAGAAGTGATGTCAACGAGACCTCATATTCCATCTCAAGCTACATCTCAATCATGTGCAACAAAGGGCCGATCTTTGTTGCATCTCGCCGCCTCCACCTCCACCATCTTCTCAAGGCGGGTCGGAGAAAGTATGAAGCGGAAGAGAACATCTTGGGTATGGGAGCATTTAGAAAGGAGTGTTGATGGTATTACATGGGGGAAGTGTAACTCTTTTTGTGAAGGTGGTAAATATAAAAATTTGGTGGTAACGGAGTATGGAACATCTAATTTGAACTGGCATTTGACTAAGTGTCAAAAGTATTTGGATACAGTTGGGACAACAATCTCTCGGTCGGCCTAGCTCTGCGGGAGATCGGCAACATATGGATAGGTACGTTTTGTCCAAGAAGCATGTAGGAGAGCCTTGATAAATTTCATTATCACGAGATGAACAATCTTTAGAATGGTTGAAGGTGAAGGGTTCATAGCATTTTTGTAGGTATCTTGAGCCGAGGTTCAAACTTCCATCTCGGATGGTAGAGTCTATCGTGATATCTATGTTTGTTTGTGGCCAGAAAAGGCCAAGTTGGTGAAATATTTCAAGGTAAACAAGGTTAGAGTTTGTCTCACAATAGACTTGGACGTCCATTGAACTACAACTACATGGCCAATTCTTGCCCCTTTATCGATGACCAATGGAAGCTACACAAGAGAATCATATGTTTTTGTTTTTAATCACTAGTCATGGAGGTGAACATATTGGAAGAACATTGGAGAAGTGTTTGATCAGTGGGGGCTTGAGAGAGTGTTCACCATCACTCTCGATAATGCATCAAATAAAAAAGCAATAGAATATGTCAATGAGAGAGTTGTAAATTGGGGATCATCAATTGTTGGGTAAGCATTTGCATGTCGGATGTGCTTCACGTATTAGCTTAGTTGTTAGAGGATGGGTTGAAGTATAAGACTTAGGTGGCGAGAATCAGTCGGTGGTTAAATACGTCCATGACCTCTCCTGCAGGATGAAGAGGTTCTTAGAAAGTTTGTATTTAATGAAAAGAATTGAGTATAAAAAGGGATTAATGTTAGATGTGAAGACAAAGATGGAACTCCATTTATTTGATGTTGGATACGGCGGAAAAATATGAAAGGCCTTTATAAGGCTAGCACGGTCGAGATAAAGCATTTCGTGAGAGGGTTTATCATTGATATTCAGATGAAGAGAAATGGGTGTTAATATTGATGATATTGTGATACGGATGTTCTGATGAATTAGAATCTAGTTCGTCCCCGATTGATGCTCTGAAGAACAAGTAGGCTGGTCGGAGAAAAGCCAGAAAAAGCGTCGCGTGCATGCTCTGAAAAGTATGATTGGGCCAATGCTTTCAGTCGTAGTTGATTTTTTCAGTATTTATCTTTCTTTATCAACCATTTTAAAGCGATTGCATGAAACGGAACAAGGTCTGAAACTTAGAACTGATTGCATGAAAAACAAACCATAGAATCTAGTCCTCACTTTTGAGATTATGTATATGTTTTGGTAAAGACTACAGTTTATCATAAGATATTTGATAATACCCTTGACCAGGTTAATTGGTAAAGACTACAGTTTATCATAAGTTTATCATAAGATATTCTCAACCAGAGAATCATATGTTTTTGTTTTATCATACCCTTGCGGCACTGGGTTAATTGGCTCTCACTTGCCCTCTTCATCCGGTCCCTTAATAGTTCCTTAAAAATAATGTTCTAATATTTCTTGTAAAAGTTAAGTGTGTACTCTTACATTCCTAGTTTCACCTTTGTTGATGTTTTGAGGTTTAATCTTAAGCCTTTGTGAGTTTTGTGTTAATCTTAAATATGTATTTATTCTCTTTAGATTTAGTTATGTTCTTTTGATTGAAAAGGTGCATTATATGATTTATATCTCTTCATGCATATCGACATTTAAGAAAATTTTAAGAATTATTTACCATATTCGTCATTTGAGGCTTTGCGGACTTTTTATTTCACATTTTCTTCCTTGCAAATCCTTTACCAAGCTCCTTGAAATGAATTTTTCGGAGGAAGAACCGTGACTTTTCTACATGCTCTTATTTGGTACTGTTTGTCTTAGCTGGGATCGTACTCGTTGGTGGAATGATTCCTTATGTTTCACAACACTTTTGATGCTTACTTAGATAACAATTAGTATTGTTTTTCGGTATTTTATGAAGCCCTTTGTTGAGTTCTCTTGCTTCTACCTATGTCACTTCGCATACATTTTTGGAGGAAATTAGTGATGTCCGTGGAGATTTGAATGGTTGTGCGAAAGCTCGTGATCCTTACTTAAGCCATATGGGTGAGAAGATGTTACTAAAATACAACAAGTATTTGGGTGAGTATGATAACATGAATCCTTTATTGTTTATTCTTGTGCTTCTTGATCAAGAAGAAAAAGAAACGTGGTACAAGTAATATTAGAAGACTTGATTGTGCATGATATTCCTTGGATGAAACAAAAATTGGTAAAAAAATGGTTAGATAAAGTGAAAGTGGATTTTAATGAATTATTTACGGCTTATAAGGCAGATTATACAGGTGTAGGAAGTGTTAGCCTCGTCAGAATCTGTAGGTGGCTTGGTGGTAGTCTAGTCAAGAGAGTTCTAGTTCTACGATACATAGAAAAGAAGACATAAGGCACATAGAGAAGAACGTAAAACCCAGCTGTCTACAATGGAGGATTTTGACAAATCGAGGTGGAAAGATATTTGTCGGAGCGAGTTACTCATGACAAAAGACAAGAAAGAAAGGTTCAAAATTTGATATATTGACTTGGTGGAAAATCAATCTTGTACGAGGTTTGATATTCGCCACTCATAGCAGAGACATACTTGCGATTCCCGTCTCTTGAGTTGCATGTGAGTCCGCTTTCGCATCTTGACGAATTTCTTGGTCACTCCGAAGTTCTTTAAGGCCTCGAGCGTGGAAGGCGATTTTCTTGCAAAATTGGTTGCGGACACCAATTGACATGGACCCCTCTACATTTGGAGAGAGTGAGGTGAGCAGGGATGACGTCTTAGAGTCGGTATGAAAACTCTTTCCCGATTAATGCATGTATGAGTATGATTTGACAACTAAAGTCTACCTAGTGTTGTAGCATCTTTAGTAGTATATCTTAGTTCATCCGCACTCTTGCCATACTTCCATTAGGGATAGTTAGGTTAAACTATTTTTATCCGGATACTGATTCCACAAGATTAGTCAACTTACAAATGGAAATAGGGAATATCCCTTTGAGATTGCATGAACTCAATGATAAATATTTTAAACTAAACTTAGGTTGCAAGAGTCTTGATCTGAATTAAATCTCATATCTAGGTTTAATGGCCGCTATAGCTCAAATCTGAGTGCAATTAGGTTTCACTAATCAAAGATAATAGTGAAACATTGCCTTCAATAGAGTTTCAGTAACATTAAGTTCCCTCAGTTTTGAAGCTTTGATATGCAACTTGGGATCATTCTGTGATATTATTATCAACTCGAACTAAGAAACTGAAGAAGAAGAATTCTCGCATATTGATTTTAGTATGGACCCTTTGATATTATTTGAAGACAAGTCGAGATGGTTAAAGGGATTTTAGGTTTGAGATTAAAGGATGATTAAAATCGTAATCAATTTTGTGATCGGTTTATCTTACTTTTGAATGCAAATGTATATGTACGGGAAGCTGTTATTGCATTTTCATATTGTTCAAAAAATGGCTGCGTTCAACTAGTTAGATGAATGTCAACGTTCCGCTTAAACTCACTACATGCTTAGATTTAATTTTCATGATTGAAGCTACAGAGACCTTTGGGGTTTGAGTTTTTCGTCAATCACTAGTATGTACTATGTGTATAGTTGTATTTGACTACCCTCATATTTTGTAATAGTACTACTTATATGCTTGCTCTCTCCCTTGTATCGGTAAGTGGATCTAACAAGAGATAACTTTCATGCTGATTTATTTGGTGATCTTAGTACTTATTCCATCATCGTAGATGATGATTGAAGAAAGGTCATATGAAGAGCTTTTGGTGATGAAATCTTTGTTATATGAAAAACAAGCTTACGTGAAGAACATGTAATTATGTTGGATCGTCGATTTTGAGAAAAGAATAGAACTCTTGTTTCTGAGACTATTAATGGCTTATTTTTGTTTGTTTGTTTTTCCCTAGGTAGATTGCAAAGTACCATTGGGTACATATTTAGATAGGCTAGCTCTTATTCTTGTTTGTTTTGCTTTTTTTTTTACTAAGTCCAATTTTTTTTTTTTTAATTCGAGTACATAGAAAAAAAAAAAACGGTTACTCTACGCCACCCTATCTACCGACCCGCCAATTAATGGGTCGGGTAGGATCTCCCCGTTAATGGCGGGTAGGGTGGCGGGTAAAAATTTCTTACCCGCATGATGGCGGGTAGGGTGGCGAAATGGGCCATATCCTACCCATCCTGCACCGTTGTGCTGACCCTAGATAAGACCACTCTGAGTTTGCGTCTCTCTCTAAATAATGCCGTGGGCGCAAAAGTCTCACCTGAATGGTATGGGTATGGTAGGAAGTGCTACAGGTAACCACCCCCGTAGTATGACATGAATGTGATAACTATCTCACAATTTGTATTTCAATATCAGGAATGTGACAAAGGTGTGAATTGAAATTTGCGGGGTTTTTTTTTTTTTTTTTTTGCAACTCAAATATCTAATCCTATAGGGACAATGTTAAGTCATTTTTCTGAGCAACTCGTTTACACTCTTATGTTATACAACAATCCCTTCGCGTATACTTTCTCACAGTGAGCGTTGGTTAAACATACACCATTACGAATAAATTGACATTAACCTTGGGGATACATGGATGGAATGATTACAGATTTCTAAACGATTATTTAATCTTAAACTTAGATAAATTTCGCCGAAAGCGTGGCAACACATAGCATGTGCGGTTGACAAAAACAGACGTGTCTCTATAATGTGTTTGTAGGTTTGTAGTGATAGAATTCACGACCTTATTACGACTTTGTAAGCGTAGCAAATGACAAAAGCAGAGACATATCTCTAATGGTAGGTTTATTCAATTTTATGGGGTTTAAAAATAATTAATTATTTTACTATATAATATCAATATTTATACTAATTACCACTATTATTATGATTGTTAAAAAATTATTTTACTTAAATACTTATATATATATATGTATATATATATATATATATATTTCAAACAAAAAATGAAACTAAAATTAAGTAATTATTTAATATTTTTTAGTTATCTTTTGTTAACAAATTAAATGAAATGGTATATAAAATAGTTTGAAAAATTTAAAAAAATTAAAGAATGCAATATAAGAAATAATAAAAAAAATTGATTGTATATATAAATTTAAGGGTAACTTTTGACATTTATAAAATAAAGTAGGGATAAAAAAGATAAATTAATCATTAAATTTATGTGGGAGGCATGTTTTTATCTTTTGTAGGCTTTTAAGCTCTCATATAAAACTTTAAAAATTGAGGAATTTGGGAAGTGCTTTCAATAAAAAAACACTTTGATTTTTTTGAAACCAAACACTAATTTCAAAAATTATTGATATAAATAGCTTTTTAAAAGTGCTTTTGAGAAAATAAAAGTATTACCAAACCAAGCCTAATTGTCACACTGTGACAGCAGTGGTTTTTTTTTTTGTAACTCAATTATCTAATCCTATAGGGACAATGTTAACTCATTATACAAATCAACTCTAATATTTTTGTACAGATGAGGCATGATACTGCAGTCAGGCCATCAGGTCGTTTTTGGTGTGGGTTTCAATGAGTGTGCATAAGAAGAAATAAGTATACGAAGAAATGGCCAACTAGACAACGCTCAGCAGTTGAGAAATCAACCAAATATTCGTAGTTCAAGACTTACCAGCCAATAAGAAATTAACATCAACTTACAGAGATTATGGGCAACATCAATATCAGGTAAGAAACGTTAAATGCACCATCTATTACTGACTGCATCGTAAGTCATAACCTGGTCCTTATACATATCTGTAATATTACTTCAGAGGTTTGGAGATTACCAGTTAACAGTTGTATCCAGGGATATTATCTTGCTAGATCCTTTATCGGAAAAGACGGCTTTATGTCTTCTTCAATTAATTTGCAAGAATCCATTATTTTTACATCTTCTTCTCCTAATTCTTTCAACTAAACTAAAGTGTTCTTGTGAGGAAATATTTGACTAATTGCACTAAAACTTACAAGCTCTTTCGAGGTTGAAGCCATTGCATCGTAAATGCCGAGAGACCTATCACTAAAATATAATACACCGCCACTCTTGGTAAAGGAAAGTGGTGTTCTTTCATAAAAACGAAACTCTTTACTCCAACCCAATCGCTCTTGCTCGACCTGCTCTTTCATGTCACCAATATCATTCCTCCCTTTCAGTGGCCATACGTCGTAACATAAGCATTTGGTAAATAGACAGTAATATCTGATAACATAATATAAAACCCCACCTAAAACCCCTACTGAACTGTATTTATACCACATAGAACCTGGTGGCCAAGGAGGTGGTGAAACATGTTGATAAAACTTTTCCTTGATCAAATCAAAAACAAAAACCCTTCCTTCTGTTATGTCCACCCAATGGAGCGCTCCATTCGCAAAGACACCAACTTCTTCCACAAATGCTTCACCAGACTGAATATCAAAACTCCCAACGTTTCTCCACCCACAGCCACTGCCAACAGTATACACCGAAACCTCTACAATATTGAGGTCTGCACTTAACCTATCAATTTCAACAAATTTATACTCATTACTATAAGGAAGGTAACCAAACCCTCTCCTCCAACGAATATACCCATCGGATTTGTTAAATTCTGGTAGCTTAACATATTCTTTGGTCACCGGGTTACAAATACAAACAGACTCATTTCGGTATCCAAATAAACATACCAGACCATTAAACGAACCAAAAACTTTATAAATGCAATCAATTGGAGGGGTGAAATTGATCCTTGTAATACTACTGATATCATCATTATACTCAAAGTAGTAAAAATGCTTACTCTCAGTTAAGACAAGAAATGTCATCTTACCAGAATCAGTGGAGTGATTAAGACGAGTTAAATATACTTGATAGAACGATGGAGATAAGAAACGAGATTCATCCATGGTTTGCAAACCAATTTGCAGCCTAGAATGGATTCAGTTGGTAAACGAGTTATAATGTCGAGTAAAATGTCTGCTGGGAGATGATTGAAATTCCCATTAATCAAGGAAAGGGAATTTACAGAGAGAAGAGATGTTAGGGTTCTGAAGAAGAGATTGAGAATTTTGGCTGCGGAGGAGAGAATGTTTGGGCTGGGCGGTTTATCGGGAAGAAACCAGTTCTGTGTTTGTTTATAGGGAATACAGAAATCCGCACAGGCCGGTCACTGAAGAACTGAATAGTAGGAACCAAAAATACTGGACTTGTGTGTTTTCAGCTAGAGCAATATTATGGTATTTTTGGGACACAATATTATGCAATGAAACCCATTTAGTAGGCACTACACCATACTGATTTTACAAATACAGTGCTTGATGAGCCTTGAGCATCCGGTTGCCTATCTAACGGGAATAAAACGTCCATGCCCTTCCGTCTGGCAGGTCTTTTGAGATTTTCTTTTTTTTATCAGTCAGAAATTTATACAGAAGCACTTGCTCCCTAGAAGACTTCAAGGAAATGCAGTGCTTGGTAAAATAGAGACGAATAATCATAAAATTTAGTTTCATAACAATATCAACTCTTATCACTCGAGAATGTCAGATTTCCATGTGAACTTTTTTTACCCACGCTTGTTGGCTGTTGTTAGTATAATTAGCACTGGGTGGTTAGAAGGAGAAAAAATGGGGTGACAAAAAGAAGAAAAGAGAATTTACAGCTATTCCTATGGTTTTGTCAGGACAAGACATGAACACCCATAATGTTACAAAAAAAATAAAATCAATGATGTTATTGAAGACCCTCCTCTAGCTTTAGAATCTCCTCTTGCAGACAACCTAAAGCGCACCCACTCTCCCAAACAAAAATAATTTGCTTCCTCCCCCTTTTTCCTGCCACTGCTTCTTCCACCTCGCACCAAATCTGCTAAAATCAACAGTTTGATACATTTTCAGTCCATTCTATTCAGAACTCCTCAGATTTCTCATAAAAATATCACCAGCCAGGCCCAAAGTGTGTCATCCACACTTGCTACCAATTCATCACCCTGATCTACTAACCACAACAATGTGCTTCAAAACAATTTAGAATAAGAAGCTGCATTGTGAGAATTTTGAAATTGATGAAAGCATCATCAGCTAGAATAGTCAGCCCCTCAGCTTCCACATGCCAATCTTATAAACCTTGCTCTCAGCAAGTTTGCAGGAAGATTGAACATGGATGATAAGCAGCGAAGGACAGCAGCGCCAGCAACGGCAGGAGATTCTATAACCCTCGCGCCGTGACCAAGCATAGCTCCCTGAACTTCCACTTCCAATTTCCTTTGTCCCCCATCTCAAGTCTCAACTTACAAAGTGTATCGCTTGAACTCTGTTTTACGATGAGATCATCGAAACTCTCACTTTGTCCTTTATAAATCCAACACTGTGGAATATGCTACCAAGGATTGAACTCGTTTATCACAAGAAATCATTGAATCCATATGATGCGGCAATACACTTATAGCTTATAGCCTGTAATGGAGCCCAACTCATATTGGATCACTGGTTTTCACCTACTTGCAGACAATTATTTCTCTATTCAGAAGGGAATCCATGGAAAGAATCCAGTGGCCTAGCAGACCTTGGTTGAAGAGGATGTGAAAACAGACTATCAGATAATTGTCTCTTCGTACCAGTCTTGTCAGTTCTGTCGTTGTTCATGCTTAGTTTCAAAGATGCTGCAGGAAAAGAAAGAAAGAAGATTGTAAAATGAAGCAATGGGTTAAATTTTAGTCCAGATAATCCAAAAGCATAAACAGACCAGTTAACATTCATAAACAAACCAGTTTTGTATCACATGATGCAGCAGGTGACAATACCAGATGCAACAGTCAATTAATCTATCCACAAGCTACAACATCACATGGTGGTAGGTAAACATGGTCAAGTAAAGTGGTAAGTCTAGCATTACTCATCAAATGGAAGTGACTTGAGACATCTCAAAGAGTCAAATGGAAGTGGTGATTTGATACTCGTCAAATAAAAGTGAGTAATTTGAAACTTCGTCAGATGAAGGTGGTATGTCTAGCAAATCATACAGCTCGAAAGATAAGGGACAAACCTGTATTAGCTAAATTTTCAATTCCACCCTCCTTGGATGCAACCTGATGTCTTGAACTCAAACCATTTGTAGTTCTTGATTCATACGACCAATGCTACCCGGGCGCTTCCACTGCCACCGTTTCACCGCCTCCACCCCCAAGCCGAAGAGAAATCCAGTCATCATTAAGTGCGCCATTCGGTGTTTCAGGTTGGTCTCTATAATCTGCCCGTACAGACGTGTCTGCTGGATGGGAGGAAGGAAAATTTGCAATGATTGGTCATCCCTGCAAATGCCAAGGGGTTGTCGACCAGCCCACCATTTAAATTCGAATCTAGGGCTTGTGTATCAGATCCCATGGCTATGTCTGAACCCAGAGCAAATCCATTCATATTGGGAACTGAGGTCTGCTGCACATCGACAAAAGAATCTGAAACATTTGTTTCTGTTCCAAAAAGTTGGAATCCAGGACCTGCTTGAGTACCAGACTGGCAGCTGCCAGAGGGGAATCTCAAAATCATCACAATTACTGTTGAAAAGACCTAGACAACCGCCACTCGTACCTAGTTCAGCATCATTTGGATATGAATCGGGCATTGCAAGAGGTGGGGCAGAATAAGGTATCCCAGCGGTGTTTGCCGAATGAGATTCATCGCAGTTCCAGTCACATTCTCATTTTCATCCTCTGAATCACTGAGAACAATGACACCACCTAATGGTTCAAATGGCATTCTGTTCCCAACAGCACAAGTCGGGTCGAAGTTGAGAGAAATAGCATCGAGGTCGTTGCCATTGTTAGTAGAGAAATCAAATTGCCCCCTCCATCCTGATTAACACTTGGATCTTCACCATCCCTACAACTTCCAGTAGCACTGCTAGTCCCAGGTATTACCTTTGGGTTTCCAGTTTCACTAGTAACCGGTTTTCAGAAGAAGCAGTCTGCCCCTTCTGGTCTATTGAGTTCCCATTTTCCCATTCGGGTTCTTCTTGATTCAATTCTCAACCCATTATGTCCTTCAGAATGTACTTCTTGCTTGATCTTTGAGTTTTTCCAGCTCAGATTTTCCTGCTTCATCTACAAGACCACGGAGAGAACCACTAGGAGAGTGCCATTGAGCAAGATCCTTCCGTTCATGTTCGTTCTTTGCACGCCCACGAACCATCAGGATTTACATCAATCTCAGTAACATCTTCTCCACAATCGCGCATCTAATTATAATAGAAGAATCAGTAAGAGATGAAAAATATATTATTAAGGCCAAGGACAGACCTGAAGTGCAGTGGCAATACCAGAGTAGCGTACGGTTTGAAATACGGGTCAATGATGACATGCTCCAAGGAGTAGTTTTTAAGGCAAATGGGGCACTGCCACAAGAAGATAACACAAAACAGTTGTTCTTATCCATTTCTTGGAAAGAGAAACCACAAATTAAAAAAACTTATGCAACAATGTTCATTTGAATGCAAAAAGTTACTTCAGCAATAAATCAAATCGGTTACCTTCTAGACCGCTGGTTAAGTTCAACAAAAACATGAAGATCAAAACAACCCATGTGAGCACAAGGTTTAAACCTTCCAGCAACCTTCATTCTAGAACCACTCATCTGCAATTCAAGACATGCATCAGCATAAAGTCAAGAGGAAGTATATAATACTCTGTTGGTTAACTTGTACCAGAAGTTGAAACTAAGGCACATTTAACGTATACAAATTATAGTACTGTTATTATGGGACTTCGACTAGATACTTGGTATGCTAGGTTGTGACGACTAAACAGCAAATCAATAGCCAACTAAACCTGTTGGTTAAAAAGTTATGCAGTGGCATCAGAGACCAAACAGATATGTTTTTATTAAAGCAAGAACCAAGAGAAGCACGCTAAAAGCTGCAGATATCTCTCTTATATAAACTTTATGCTGATCATCAACCAAACTACTGCCTAGCCTGTCATAACTTGGCAACATAATCGATGTCTTTTATCCTACTACCACGAATATTTTATACAGCACAAAAACTGTGAACTTAATCACTTTCAAGGTAAAGGGCCATACAAAATCTCGATTTCCACTAAAACTATGTTTAAAACCCCCATTGTGCCAAGGTTTCCATTCTTTATAATGTCCCACTTGTACAATCTTGTGGTATCAAACAGGGGCTAATCGTGAAATGAATTAAAATCCCACACCAGCACATGCAAATTGAAAACAATACAAGCATATTTGTACTTTTAACATGTGCAAAGGCAGGTTATCAGGAAAGTTCTGAATAATACTAATGAGCAATTAACTATCAACTAAACTGGCTTGTAAGATGATCCGAAACAACTTCTGATCCAAATGCGATGCAACAGCTTAATTCTTCCAAAACTAACTGTTATTTTAATAACCTATGATTCATATACGGGACAACGAGATTGACAGTAACTGAATCATAACAACTTCCAAATCACTATCACTATCAGCATTTTCTGCATTTCCACCCCCAATGCAACGGCAAACACGAGCAAGTGCATCATCAAAGGCTAGCCTTCTGATTCCTTAGGAATCATTCTTAGAACCTAAAGGACAAATCAAAAAGATAGATAAACAGTAAGGGCAACAAGTTTCAAGAGAAATAGCACGTGTTCGACCCAATAGAATCTTCCATTAGATTAATGACATTTATAATAAAGAAACAAGACACCTACTTGTTGAACTGTACGCCTCCTTGCAATTCTAACACCCAAACAAAAAACACGGGCATCACACCCTGATAGAAATATCTTATTCATCCCTCCCTGGTGCAAGTTGTTATCTGATAAGAAAATATGCTATGTCAAAAGCGAGTACTGATAAAAATACATGGGCAGGTCGTAAATGCACCTGTTCAATGAGGCGTCACATGTTTCGAATGTAGTGATAGATTATAGTGCTAAATGTACTGATATGAAGTATGAAAGAAAAGAAAAGATGAAACTCACAGCTGGGCCATCATCACGACCATTGGCTCCTAACAGCTGAGACCCGGGCCTATTAATAGTCCTAACTGCCATACCTGCAGCCGCGTGAATGGGAAACATTTACATAAATATAACTTGACTCTTCAATAGATAAAAGTAGAAGCAACTTTCAAGGCAAATATTCTGATTTTTGCCGTATAGGAGTCTAAGCAAAATAATGGTCTTCTTGAAACCACTCTATGCAGATTGTTCTAAGTCAACAATTGTTTAAGTGAACTACAGACATATTATTAAGAAATTCATTAGTCAAGAAAAAGCGTTTTCTTTGTTTTTACTTCTACTAACAACAATCAACTACGTTGAGGCTTCTAGACCATGAAAACACACTTAAAACCTGTGGAGTTCTTTTCCAGAAGTGCCACAGCTGAATAATAGATATCCAAATTCACAGGAAATTCGTAATTAACGAGACTGCATACCATTAACCTGGAGATCTGAAATGTGGCCATTGCATCCTAAATGTAACCTTGTCATTGAAGCATACACCAAGCCTGAGAAAAGTGTCACCAAGAAACCCATTTGATTAAAATCAGTCGAACTCCTCAATATACAAACATATATTACACAATCCAGAACCAACCTGTACATCATATTCTCCTTTCTGTACTAATTCTCTATCTACCTTGTTAGCTGAAATGTTTTCTCCACAGTCTGCACTGGGTTTTTGTTCTACAAAACAATAGCTAAAGTTATTACGTAATAGAAGCAAAGACACGTAAATTACAGCATCAATAAATGATATGAATAGCATTAATCTTCCCAATAAGGTCAATCAGTATATGATACAACAACAAAAAACGACCAGATGAAATGTGCTAAATTATAGAAGAAAGACACTAGAAAATTAAAACTTCCAGTCTGTTAGAGTAGAAACATGTTTCCAACACGTCAACAATCTACAAAGAATTAGCTATGCAAATAAGCTACTCCAAATGAATCTGTACCTTACTCTGAACACATAAAAAAATTTGCAATTATTCAGACTTTTTTTGCTTTCAATTAACCAAATAAATAAAGATAAAGGTACACACTTACCCATCTGCTGGAAGACTAGTGACCAGTCAATTTCACAGGAGGTAATGGCTGTGCCACAGTCACCCAAAAGCTGTATTGACACACATAGATGGAGAAGAAAAATGTATAAGAGTTGAATTCAAGAATTAAAAAGGGGTGCCACAAACAATATTACTGAGCAATTAAAACTGCAGAAGATACTATCAAACACTAAAAAATGCACAAGTGAAAGTAATGGTTAGTTGTCCGAACACAGAAAACCATTTTAATTCTAGCAAAGGTGGAAAAATAATCCATTCTTGGAAGGCATAACGTAATCCTCACTGATCCTAAGACATGTTTAAGCTCAGGTAGGTTTTATACTCTCTGCAAATAAGCTTCGAATTTGTATATGAAAAAACACCTCTAGTACAAAATATGAGTAGCCTAGTACAAAATTAGAAACTTCTACTTCTGACTTTTGCCAGAGGTTTAGTTTAAATTCCAATCAAGAGCACACAAAATATAAATTCTAAGTCATGTGTGTGATAGTTATTGGCAGCAATTCGCATAAATAGTATGATATAATAGATTTGCACAATGAAATGAAAGTTTCGCACTTTGTCTTCATAGTAAACTCGAAATATAGCAATAAATGGATGAACATACGGATCAGCACGATTGATTCGGCAAATTTGACAATAGAACTGAGGTGGAGTTGTTGGAACACCCTCTGTTGGTTTCTCGGGATGATGACACAGCCAATGTGTTGCCACACCGCGACATCCTGGATGCTCACACTGCATATAAAAGTAAAAGATAACTAAAAACCAAAAAAGAAAATAACAACATGAACATCATTCTGTAGGGCAATCCAAAGAGGTAACAATCAAACAATATCCCAATGTACTACTACAATGTACTACTACACCCACAGGCTGCCTTCAAAATTATGAAAAACTGAAACACATGAAGTCAACAACTTGTCAACAATATGAAACTCCTAAAAAATGAAATACATGGGAACACCAGGAAAACAAACAGATGTTGAGGAAGTAGAATGTGGGCAAACTCCGTACCTGGATCATTGACTCATTGGGCAAGGAACTTCCACACACGCACTGAACCTTCATGTTAAATTGGCAGATCCTCGCCTTCCTCCTTTAGTTTTGTATGGTTGATATCACATCGCTATGCCCCTTTGAAGCTAAATTAGTGGAGGCCCCAGGAATCTGCGTTTTTCTGCTCGGACAAAAACAATATATAAAATGAGTATTAAAGAGTGAAGAAGGGTAAATTTCAGCAGGAGAGTCAAGGAAAAATAAATTTTCAGTAGGGAAAGGAAATTAAAAGTGGGATGGAGAATAGACATCAAGATTACAAGTCATACAAGGAAATAAAAATCAAGTAAGAAACGACATACTATGTTCTCTAAATCCTCACACAATAATATCCGACAATTGTGGGAATATCAAGTAGGAATCAACAAACTCAACCTCCTCGATCCTCACCCAACAATACCATACGTACGTGTAGGAAAAAAAAGAAAAGAGAAACCTGTAAGTATCATCAGTAATTTTTGTAATCCCTTCTTACCCGATAAAATGTTTCTCTGGTCAACCATGCGTCTTTGATACTGCAGAAAAAAGTTCAATATTGTCACAATCAGTATGGTCCACCTAATTTTCCATGAACAAAATCAAGACTAATCCTGCAAAGAAAATTAATCTGCCAATCTAGCTAGAACCCCAACGTAACATATTCATGCCCAAATTACAGAACTACTGAACTAGCAAAATACTAAACTAGGTGCACCAAGTATCGTATCTGAATTGCAGACCATGTGAAATGCTGTACACATTCAACAAAAAAAGACCTGTTAGCAAATAAAACCTCTGGACAGCGAATCCTTCCACTACCTAACCTAAGGCTAAGGCTAAGGATAAGTCTGAGATAAAATTTGATAAGCTCCTATGGCTATGGTATCATACATCAACTAAGGTTGTCAAACTTATAATCAATCACTACACTAACTTTCAACTTTTAATAAATACCACCAAAAAAAAAAGATTATAAGACAGATGCATTACAACTCTAATTCAATAATCTAAAATATAACCAACACTGACATAGTAAATTTTCAACCATCAAGATGAAAGAACAATAGTCAAGCAAAAGGTTACCTTGTTCATCAGCAATCAAATTTAGAATTCTGTCAATAAGGTCCTGCAATGCATGCATATAAAATTATCTCAGAATCAATCTTCAGGGGAAAAAACACTCGAAATCAAAAAAAGACAACAAGGTAAACAAATTTTTCCAAAATCATACCTGTTTTTTCCCTTGCTTTGCAACACCCTAACTTAGTCAGCACATCTTTGAGCTCTTTAATTCTAAAATATATTGCTTGTCCTGCCAAGTAATAAGAACAACAAACCTCAGCACAAAAACTAATCCATACTGAATTATATAACTCAAAAAAAAAGCAGCAACACACATCAATTTCTATTACTAATATGAAGTCACTGGATTCTAACTAATCAACGAAAACTCCAATATCAACTTCAAAATTTATTAATCATAACTTTGAATTCCGGTGACAATTTCAGCTTACTTCCAAACAAATTTCATAAATATCCATAAGAACAACCAGGAAACAACTAAACAATTCACCTCGAAATGAATGGTTAGGAAGCAAAAAAAAACATAAAAGTTTAAGTACCTTTACCTTGCAAGTGGATGCTAAATCCATCTTTCAAAGAACCAAAAATTCCTCCTCTCTTTACATAAAATCACCACCACCACAGCAGTGAAGTTCCAATACCACAGAACAAACACCAAATCCCTACTGATCTAAAATCAGGATAGGATCAGATCAAGGAGAAGAAGAAGAAGCAAAATCAAACACGTAACTGAATTACAAATCAGTAATTAACTCCAACAACAACAAAAAAAACCCTAGAAACTTAAATTAATTTCTCTTTAATTATCATCATCATCATCCCAATAAATAAATACAGTAAAATCAGTACGTAAATTTCGTACCAAAAAAAAAAGAATCAAAATAAGAAGATTTTGTTTATGGAAAGAAATTTCGAGGAGGAGAGATTATTTTAGACTGGTTTGCCCCTCACTCCGCCCCCAAATTCTTCTTTCTCTCATCTCTTTTTTCTTTTTCTTTTTTTTCTTATAAATTCTTGACTTTTTGACTGCGCGTAGTAGGGGCCTAGCCCAACCCAAATCCACCACCACCAATAAAGACCGGATGTATGATGAGGGTGATTTTGGTTAAATAAACACACATGCGTCCGGGTATTGATTCTATGCTTTCTAGCTAATATATTAGAACGATTATTTTGACCATTTATTTTGCGGTTGTGTTTATCTTAAGTTCCTCGATAAAGGGGAGGAGGATTATTGATTTTATTTTATGGGCTGTAAAGATTTATGACGTATGTTGGTGCTTGTTTATGACGTGGACCTACTACTGATTATAACCGACAAAAACATGATATTGACCTTTGGTGAAGGGCTGCGTAGGTATTCCATATTCCATTGGGAAGGCACCAACCAATCCGTACTGTATGCATTACACACAGCTGCCTTCGATTAGCCGGAAGATTGGCTGAAATTTATATTGATAATATTCCGGTACAGAAAATATTATGCATGATTTTATAAGAATTAATACTTTTTTCCTTGGACGGGAATAAATATGCGAATGAATCAGTGCTGACCTTGAGAGTCTTCTTGCTCTTCAAAACGCCCGCACTACATTACTGATTTTGTGATTCGATAATCACGGTGGAAAGGCTGAATTCAAAATAATTATAGACGAAGAAACACGGACTAATGTTGCGAGAGATGTGAATAAAAAAATAACCGTAATTTTCTTCTTTATTCTGTTACGCTCACAATCTTTATCTTTAAGTATATATAGTAAAAATAAATGAGTTGTTGACAGTCTTAAGTTTGATAGCTATTTATAGTCCTAAGTTAATCTACTAACCTAGTCCGCAAGAAATCTTAGTTAGTGGTACTTAAAGTCTAGTTCGATGTGTCTTTGGGAGGGGCGTAGCTATTATTCCCAAAGCGAAATCTATATTTAGATTCTGGTCAGCGGAAAATCCCGAAGTCTCACATAAAACATGGGTCCCGCTTTTCCCCACTAATAATCTGATGCCGCAGAATGCGTTCCTAAACCATCCAATCCCCTATCCGGGTTTTGCGGGAGTGTTCCGTAGGTGTAGCCATGGTTTTAAAAATGTGTGACTATCTTAATTTGACATTTATTTCAAAACGGTCATGAAGAAGCGCATCTTTCTTGACTCAGCTGACTTAAAGCTTGAGTGTACGCTTAGCTTCAAATTTGACATTCAGCTCTGAAGCGGTCATGTGAAGCGCATCTATAATGAAAATTTAAAAAATTTGCCTAATTATTTGAAGAGTTTTAAAATAAAAATATGAATATTTTAAGGGAATAACACCCCACCTCCCACTCGTAAATGGAGGTAGATTTAAGCCCGGGTGTCTGTATAGCTTTGTTTTTGATAAAAAGTGAAACATATAAAATTTATATGAGATCTTATCTTCCTAATAAATTTATAATTCTTTAATTCTTGTTAATTTATTTATAAAAAAGCATCCCTTCAGCTTGTCAATGGCCAGGCTGACGTTGCGCCGACATATCGCCCAGCTTCCTCGAAATGAAAAAGCAACTGCTTTCAATACCACAGGTGTAGCACTCCTTCCCAAAAAGAAATTGGTTGATCTCGAGGGTTCGCGAGCTTTCAGAGATCATCAATATCTTGTACAGTATGGACCTGCCTACGCGCCTTCAACATGGGTGTCTGGTGTACACTGGTGTTTTTACTTAAAACTCGAGCTAAGCTCTTGGGAGAATACACCTGTATCCACCCGCTTTCAGAACTTCCAACGTTGACATAATAATGCACCCCACAATATTGATCATCCCATTTCACCCAATTTTTGCAAAGTGTCGGTCGATGAACTAAACACAAGTTACACAAACTTGGTCCCAACCTGTCAAAGTATCTACAAAGTACCAAGACAAGTTGCCAGAAAAAAAACTTCCTCTATGCAAAAGAATAAAACTCTTGTGGGTACTTCTGACTTGTGACTCTGTCAGAATAAGATCATCTTCTCCAATCTTCTTAATGGGAGTGCCGGATTAGCAGGAAAGAATGTATATAGGGGCGTAATAAAAGTTAGCATGCTTATATGCGTTGAGTGTACTTTAATGAAATACTGGTACTATAAGCTAATGTTGATCTTTCTCCCACTTCGTATTATTGATTTTTGATCGAAATACATCATGACAACTCCATATCTATGCTTCAAAAAAAAAAAAACAAAAAAGCTCACTGATCTGTATTAATCTTAATAATCTATTAGTATCGTACACAAATCCAAATTACGCATATAATAATCTAAGGTACCAGTAAAACTATAAAGAGCACGCCTTCCTGGAAACCTCCTATAATCTAAGGTAGTGTTAAACTATGAAGGCACGCCAGAAACGTGCACCACAAATTTATTAAGCAAGACCGCTAAAAAAATGTTGATAATCTTTTGGTGATATCCTTTCACGAATCATGCCATAGGGTTGTTTACAAACCATGGAGCTTATATAATACCAAAGTATCATTCATGTCCGTTATCCTTTTTTACACCTAAGCCACTCTTAAAATAAAATTGTGCGGTGGCAAAATGATATTAAAGAAAGTATTATTGGGCGTCCTTTCGGGTAGGGGCAGCAACGGATATTTAGTGACCCAAAATCGGTTAAGGGATATTTTGATTCCATAGCAATTTGTCAAAATTACCCTTGATTAAAACTATTAAAAATAGATGAGGAAGAAGCAAAGCTGAGTCTAGTGATGGTAATCAACAACTCAATCAACCTCAACTTCATCTCTCAACTCATTCCTGGGATTCAATCAATTGAAGAATCATGTTTTCAAACTCTCAACAACCCATGGTGTATGTAAAGGTAATAATCAAACAAACCCATCTTTTTGTACCGTTTTGTGCTTAAATCCCGAATGAAATCGAAGTAAAATTAGGATTTTATTTACTTTTGTTAGTGTTACGCACGGAGTGCGGTACTAGATTTTCAATCGTAATTTAGTTTTTGAAAAGAACTACGCTAGGTTTAGTTGATTCAAGCGTAAACTTTGATTTGCATGTCGTTTCGTCTAGGTTTAGTTGATTTCAGTGTAATTCAATTTCGCTAGAGTATAGTTGATTTAGGGCGTAATTCCATTTTACGCCTAGGTTTAGTTGATTTCAGGGCGTAATTCCAATTCTGCTAGAGTTTAGTTGATTTCGAGCGTAATTCCAATTTACGCCTAGGTTTAGTTAGTTGTTTTCAGCGTAATTCCAATTTACGCCTATGTTTAGTTGATTTTCAGGAGCGTAATTTAGGACGTAGCTAGGTTTAATTAATTAAACTAAAGCCAAACAAAGGGTTGTTTAGTCATTACACAATTATTTGAGATAAGGGATTTTGGAAATTACTTAC
>JAJJWW010019410.1:0-21096 GCA_023531295.1 Papaver armeniacum
TTCAAGATCTCAAACTCAAGAATGCATTTTTATTCACATGTAAAGGGGCAGATTTCAGGTATCAATGCTTATGCTCATTTGAGTTCCACCTTTTGTTACTCCCTCTGCTCCATTTTAGATGATGTTTTATGGTTATATTTTTGTTCCACTATACTTGAAAGTTTTCATATTTTTCCACAAAACTACCAATTACACCATCTTGCATCCTCGACATAGTCCTTCAAAAAGGTCAGTTTAGTCGCCTTGGAACTACAAGTTTTTTTTAAATGCACTAATAGCAACTAATGTTTGAAGACTTAAGAGTATAGATGAAAACCTTCATATCTCTCCATTTCTTAATGTGAAAACTCTAAAAAGATCATCTATTAGTTAGTTTAAATCTTTAACAAAGAATACCTTTGAACCCGGTTCACTAAAAGCTGCGCGTGCGATCGCTTCATCACAAGATTTTTACATATTATTATTTTTATTAAATTAATAATAAAAGAACTGGATCACTGGAATAAAATCAACTACAAAATACCTCACTTAGACAATTTTTTTTTTTTTTTTTTTTTTTTGCAAACCTCATTCATGAACTTCCAAATCACATACAAATGCACAAACAAAAGACATGGATTGCGCAAACATGAACAGAAAAACAAACATGCACACCACAAACAAAAAACGGAAAATCAAACACACCGGAAGCAAAGAAGCGAAGCCAAACGAATGAACAAGCACCATCACCAACGAAGCGTGCTTTACTCCAGAGGAAGCGGGACAACCTCGTACCTATAGCCGTAGCCATTCTGGCCAGTAAAAAGGCCATCGTTCTTTTCGGAAACTTTTGTAGTCCCATTCATTAGGACGTCATACTGAGTGTAGGAGAAGGGTATGTCGTACGAAAGCCGCGTTGCCATCAGACTCGCCTTAACTCTAGACATAGGTTTCACAGTGACAGTTTTCACAGATCCCACCTCTTTGCTTTCTGTATCCGTTTGTCCCCAATTCCGCGATCCAGTGGCCTCAGCAGAAATTTCAAACTTACCAGATGATATGCTTGGGATACCAGCCGTATAACTCATCTTGACACCCACTTTCAGCGTGACGCTGTTACTCCAATTAGTTGTATTGATCACTGTAGTCTTTAGGTTCAACTGTGACGTGATGGTCTCTTCAGTATAGTTGCTCGAATCATCAGTGATAAGTGCAAGAGTTTTCTCATTGTAAACCCTTGCATCCGTAAGGTGATATACGATATTATCTATCTTCCTTGAGATAACGGGCTCCTCAATGTCCATGGAGCTCCACTTGTCCGGATAGTTAGCAAGTGTGGCGAGGCAGCTCCATTTATCTTGTCCATTGTATCTGTTGCAAAAATAACTGTTCTTCAAAGATCGCATCATGATGCGGTTGCCTTCAAGTATCGTGGGTAAGAATAC
The DNA here is from genome assembly GCA_023531295.1 of Papaver armeniacum. Taxonomy (NCBI): domain Eukaryota; kingdom Viridiplantae; phylum Streptophyta; class Magnoliopsida; order Ranunculales; family Papaveraceae; genus Papaver; species Papaver armeniacum. The sequence continues at coordinate 1,425 of JAJJWW010019410.1, forward strand.
AGTGTTGGTTTCATGGACAGTGGTGGAAGCCTGCTTTAACAGTACCCAACAACTCTCATCCATGTCCGTCCAATAGGTGCCAAAGTGAGTACTCTTTAGGCGGATGCCTCCGTTGCGACTTGGAAACACCTCGTAGTCAAACAATGAGGAATTATCGGCTTCGAAATTGTAGTCCATAAACCCATCTTCGAAGGCCTTAAGGTGGTTTGGCTGTCGCCCTTGATCCTGATAAGGTTAGGCAACATAACGACAGATTTCCAGTCAATGAAGGTGAACACATCATAATTGCCGTTGTATTTGTCAGTCGCTAAAGACAACAAACCGCAACAATAGCCGCTACCAGCAAAGTACATAACATAGTCGCCCGAGCTGACATGGCGGAGCTTAAGGACACGGTTGTTGTTGGAATACAAAAAAACGGGCTGGAAAAGCGTGCAATATTGGTCGGACTGATTTTCCTCAGGTTTGATGGCCATGGCAGTGACCCATCTTTCGGGGGTACCGGAACTTGCCCAGTACTTGTTGTTCTGCAAACACCGGATATGGACGAATCCAGTTCCTGTGGTTGCCGGCACCACCTCAAACCTCGTGTCGAGGTCAAAACTGTAATCACCATCGAACCAGAGGGCATCGGATGCCCGTGGATTTTCCGGGCTGTAGCGCAAGAAGTATCTATTGTTTAGGTTTGATTGCACTATAAAAAAATCTGGGGAGTGTTTCTGTCTTGTTAGCATGAACAACTGCATCATTCTCATTCAAAGTTACAATCACTCCTACATCTGCTGCTGCCATTTCTCTCTCACTCTCAGGTAATTTCTTTCTTTTTCTTCTTTGTTTGTTATGTTTCTTTTTTTCTTGCTTGTGTTTCTTTCGATATAGATCATCTGGTATTTATAAGCCCCCATCTCGCATGATTCATGAACTTGATCAGAATATCATTCGCCTAGTGAGAAAACAAAATATAAATAAAACTCACTATAATTTATTGACCATTTTAAAAATAAATTTTGAATTTCTCTTTAAATATTTAAATTCATTTTCATTTATATATATATTTACAAAAACTCATGGACTACTTAAAGAACGCGTAATTGGGGGATATAGAATCTAATCAGGGGATATGACTCTAGGGATCCAAATATCCTAGCTGGGTTACCCCTTATATAATTAAATTATTAATTCATAATCTTACCCTCCCTAATCATAATTAGTAATTAATCCTGATTAGTAAAATATTAATGATTTGGGGATATAATTTGTGTATTTATGTTTATTTGAATTTGTGGGTTAGTTTAGAGGGAAAAAAATTTTGAGTAGATTTTTTTTTTTTAAAATGGAAGATGATTGTGATGAGAGACTTGGTAATTTCTTTGAATCTTTAGCTCAATTACAACAACAATCATATCTTCAATCTTCGATTAATGATAACAACTCACAATTGTTGTATGATGAACCAACACCTTTGAATCATTATTTTCTTGACCATGAAATGTTTTGTGAAGAACCAACTCAAGAAAGTAAACATGTTCAGCAAACAAGCAACCCCAACACACAAGTAATGCTTCGAAGAGGTCGAAAATTTGTTGTTTTTTTTTTGAAACCGCCATTTCTGTCTGAAAAAAACCTTTGTACCGGCATGCTCGTTGTATGAATACTGTTAGGTATCATGTTACTTAGGCATTGTATTCATAGATATTTGTATGCCGGGACTAAAAATATCCCCCAGCGTTCAAGAACATACTGCGTGTGTATTTTTATTTGTGTTTGGGTGAGAGTAGAAGGAGGGAAAATATTTGAGAGGAATTTCTTTTTTGAAAATGGAAGATGATTGTGATGAGAGAATTACGCTAATAAGAGGTTGTAAATTTGATTTTTTTTCTTTGAATCCACCATTGTTGCAGCTTGGTGCCAACATGGTATTCAACCAAAAACCCATGCGGGCAATTGTTGGAAATGTTCATAAATTGTTTGCCACGATTTTTTTCTGGTTTTCATCTACAACTCCCTTGATTTTTTTCTGGTTTTGAACAGGTACTGGCATGGTAATCTAGTTTTCGAACATGCAGGTACACCCGCATAAAATTTTGCTTAAATTTCTATCTTAGGAACAGATGAAAAGTATCCGAATGTTGATTTTTTTCACTTGACTACCTAGGCATTGATAGAAATTTCGAGCATGCGGTATCATGTTCGACATATGGTCTTCATCAATTAGGCATGGTCTTCATCACTTCCGTTTTGAATTTTCTCTGGTATTAATAAGTCCACTGCCCGGGATGGTCAGCTTGATATGAAGACTATGCGGTATCATGGTACCGGCATGGTCTTCATCCAATTCCCGGCATGGTCATCATCACTTTTGACATGGTCTTCATCACTTCCGAATAAAAAAAAATTGGTTTCCAAAGTGAGGAGAAGAGAATTTGATATAGAGTGGGGAGAAATTAGAATTTGAAAGGGAATGGGAAATATTTGGGTTTCAATGTTCCACCCCTAAATAAGATTAATAAGAAGTGGAGATGGAAATGGGGATATGATTTTGTTTTTTGATTTTAAGTTTTATTTTTATTTTGTGGGAAGGGTATTTTAGTAATTTTCATAACCAATGATCACCCCTTAGCCGAAATCATGGGTTGGGGGAAGTAATTTATATCCCCCAATTAGATTATATATCCCCCAATTACGCGTTCTTTTAAAAGATATCAAGTTTTTGATTTTTTTTTTCATCTTTATTTAACACAATAACATTCCTATCAATATATAAACATTGATTTATTGTACACTTTTACCCTTGATTTATTATACATTTTTACATATATATAGTAGTGGTTGATATTTTAGGTAATATTAGCAATATCAAGGTGGCATCATGTTATTTTGTCTTTTTGTGACCAACCAAAATGAAGGTTTCACCAAAAAGGGGTCATTTCTTTATTATAATATAACATAAGATAAGATATAATGACTTGCGGCATAATCCCATTCTTAATTTTTCCCTCCCTTGAATTTTGCTTTCTCTCCTCCTGTGTTCTGAAATTCTGGGTTTGTGTTTTCCTTTTTGTTTAACCTGTAAAATTCCCTTATTCCCTTGTTCCCGTCATTCCCAGCATAATTACTTGGGACGACTTATGGGTACCCAAAGCCAGACAAGGCAGATGGACTCGATTGAAAATATTCAATGGTGGTGTTAAGGCGTAACAGAGCAGATGAGAGAGAACCAAGATTTTTTTTTAGAGGATCTCAAGTACAGAAGTCCTCGTCGAATTAGCGGGGAAACATGATGGGGCTAAAAAAATTATCTACGCGTACGGCGCGCGAGTTATAACCCCAAGGGTGTCACTATCCATATACAAAAACTCCAACAAAACAAATTGTTCACAAAAACCCCATTTAACATAAACTGTCTATATTAGCCTTCTAATTTAAATCACCCCAATAAAAACAAAAAAAACCCCACCTTTAATTATAAATCACCCCAACAAAAATAAAAAAATCAACCCTACCATTAATTTCTATTATATTATCACCACCACAAAATAACACCAGAAGAAAATCCACCACCGTGCGCCACCATCGACCACCGCCAACGCCAACCACCACCGAGCCGCCGCCGCCAACCAATACATCGCCACCACCACCATCCTAAAACCACCACCACGACACCGCCGACCACCACCACAAGCCACCACGTCAGCTCGACCACCACCACCACCGATAAAAAAAAATGATGAAACCAAACAGAAAAAATGATGAAACCAAATAGAAAAAAATGATGAAACCAAACAGAAAAATGATGAAACCAAAAGAAAAAAAATGATGAAACCAAAGAGAAAAATGATGAAACCAAATGAAAATGATGAAACCAAAAGAAAAAAATGATGAAACCAAAAATGAAATGATGAAACCAAATGGGTAAAAATAATGAAAAACATACACAACATTGATTTCTGACGATGAAGATACTATCATTTGTCACCGATGATACATCGTAAGGTGGTGTTGTTGGTGGATGTAGAGGATTGAATGAGGTGGATCTCCAAGTATTGTGTTGATTGAAGAGGATAAAGGAGAAGGAAGAGGTGTTGTTGGTGGCGAATTTGAAGGTATTAATGGTTTTAGATGATAGAAGGAGGAGGCTGAAGTAGTGATGATGATGTTAATGGAGGAGACGAAGATGTTGGTGGTGGCGGATCCGGACATAACAGCTGGTTTGGTGTGGTGGCGAAGCTACTATGGTGATAATATGAACAAAAAAATAGAATAAAAGAGAAGGAGGTGTTCGGTGGATGAGATAGAGGTGCTGGTGACAGATCTGGACACACTTGCTGATTTGGGTGTATGGCTGAGTCATCACAGGATAGATCCGAACAAAAATAGAAGAAAAGATATTGAGGTGTTCGTGGAGAAGACCGAGGTGTTCGTGGAGGAGACGTAAGTGTTGCACTGGTGGTGACGGAGGAGTTGTTTCGGTGTTCTGTGAAATTTTGCTGTTGGTGGTGATGGTGGTCGGGAGAAGGAGATGAGATGGAAGAAAGAAGAAAGAAAAATGGAGAAAAAAGAAGAAGAAGAAGAAAAAAAAGGGTATGTTTGGGTTTTTTTTAAGTAACAAAAACTAAATTTACTCATTATTATTTGACTTTGGGGTTTTTGTGCCACTTTTTAATCAAATGGTTTTTATTTATTAAAAATAATATGGCTGGATTTTTTGTACCACTAGTTTGGTCACCTTTGTGTTTTGTGACTAGTTTTGTTGTATATATATATATATATATATATATATATATATATATATATATATATATATATATTTTTAATCTTTTTGCATATCTTAGTTCATTTTTTAGTATTTGTGAAAAATTGAACCATTAAGATTCGAAAGTATTACTACTGGTCAATTTTTTCTTAGGTTTTCAGTACTACCGCTAGTATATGTGGAACCCACAATTGGGGGATATGAAAACTAATTGGGGGATATAGTTACAAGACAAAATAGGAGTCCCAATAGCACTTTGGTCACCCCTTATGTAATTATTTTTTAATTCTAATTTACCTCATTAATTAGGGGGGTTTTAGTGGTTAATAATAATTAGGTAAAAATCATAAGTATTTGGGGGATAGATTAGTGTGTATTTTTTTTTTTGTGTTTGGGTGAGAGTAAAAGGAGGAAACAAATATTTGAGAGGAATTTTTTTTTGAAAATGGAAGATGATTGTGATGAGAGAATTACCGCTAATAAGAGGTTGAAAATTTGATTTTTTTTTTTCTTTGAATCCACCATTGTTGCAGATGAAAAAGCTTGGTGCCGGCATGGTATTCAACCAAAAACCCATTCGGGCAATTGGTTTTGATCTTCAGAATGTTGATTTTTTTCTGGTTTTGAACAGGTACCGGCATGGTAATCTAGTTTTGAACATGCGGTGGCACATGTTAGGCATGGTATTTTGCTTAAATTTCTATGCCGGAACAGGGATGAAAAGTATCCGTAATGTTGTTTTTTTCACTTGACTACGGGGCATTGATAGGAAATTCTCGAGCATGCATAGGCATCATGTTCCTAAGCATATGGTCTTCATCAATTCCTAAGATGGTCTTCATCACTTCCGTTTTGAATTTTTTGGTATTAATCAAGCCCAATGACGGCATGGTCGGCTGATATGAAGACCATGCCGGTGTTGTTTTCCGCATACCATGTTGCTTTATTTTCTATGCCGGGAAGTGGACCGATTAATACGTAAAAATTAAAACGAAGTGATGAAGACCATGCCGAATGATGAAGACCATATGTTTTAACATGATACCGCATGGTCTTCATCAATTCTCGGGCATGGTCATCATCACTTTCAAAGATGATCTTCATCACTTCCGAAACAAAAAAATTGGTTTCCAAAAGTGAGGAGAAGAGAATTTGATATAGATGGGAGAGTTTAGAATTTGAAAGGGAATGGGAAATATTTGTCTTCAAAAGCTCCACCCCTAAATAAGATTAATAAGAAGTGGAGATGGAAATGGGGGATATGATTTTGTTTTTTGATTTTAAGTTTTTGATTTTTATTTTGTGGGAAGGGTATTTTAGTATTTTCGCCCCCAAAAGTCACCCCTTAGCACACACCATCGGTTGGGGGAAGTAATTCATATCCCCAATTAGTTTCTATATCCCCAATTGCGTGTTCTACTTAAACAGACAACACAAAAGATGCTTCAGAAAAAAAAAAAAACAAAAAAAGTGGCCTCCCTGGTAACTTCAAGCTGGCGGGCCCACCCTCACAGTTTTTTTTATTATTATTTGCGTAAACAATCATCCGTTTTCTTGATTTTTTTCCCAAATTAAGCAAAAAAAAATTTATTTATTAAAATTCAGGAAAAAATAATTAGATTTATTGGGCCTGTTTTATTTGAATCTTTTTGTATTGTGAAAACTACAGTGAGACCCATTCTCACATATTTTTCCACCGTGGAAATCCACGCTCCCAAAACTTAAGCGCGCACCAGCTTTGGGGGAAAAATTATTCCCAAACCCAAAATTAAAAAAATTTGGTTTCTTCGCTTTTTTGTTTCTTCCGGATTTCAGTTGAAAAATTATCTATTCTCACTTTTTTCAAGATATTTTTCTTTATCGGGCAGAATTAGAGGTTACAATCCAGATCTAACAAGTTAGGGTAACAAACTCGAGGTGATTGAACACTCAAGATCTCTACAAGAACGGGTTTGTGAGTCATGTTGATCTGAACTTTGCTGGAAAATCAAAATGGAGGCCAGAATTTATAGTGCGTTCATAGATGGGGTATTGATTGATTGTCTTTGATGTTGAAAATCGGTGATTGCACGGTGGTATATTTATCTATCATCTACAATGGGTTTTGCTGGCAAAGTGGTTAATTTGTGAAGTCTACCATGAAATCAAAGCTAGGGTTTTCTGGTGTAATCAAAATGGGATTAAGATCTTTACAAATTGAAGAAGTAATGGTGGTGGTAATGATGACAACAACAATAAGATGGGATTGGTGATGGTAGACCATAAAAAAGCTATTCATTCTGCTTACTTTTCACCCAGTGGAAATTGTCTTGCAAACCACAAGGTTTGTTGTAATTGTTTGGCTCGTAGTGTCTTTTAATTGTAATTTTGAAGGAGGTGACAATCAAGCTTCAAGCTGTTTCATGGAACTATTGATTAGATAGCTACCCAGCCATTATTTAATTTCTTGCTATTTGATAGAAAACTAGAAAAGTGATTGACCTGTGAATTATCAAATTGTAAGTTTTAGTGGGGAAATGATGGGTCTACATGTGACTAGTCAATGAGATTCTCTGGCTTAGCCTTTGATGTCTCTCTACATTTTTTCATTGACGGCATTTGTGCTATGCTTGACAATATATGGATTTGTCTGGAATTTATTGAATGATTTTCTACAAATTTCAAAGCATGATTCAAGACTTGCTTATTATAGGATACGGATGTACCGGTGTTGGTAATAATGGTTGAATAATCTGTTATGCGGCTATGAAAATGGATGCATAACATGTTATGCATCTACCAAATTTGTAGCATAACTTGTTATGCAGTCCAGAAAATGGTTGCATAACACGTTACGCAACAATTTTTTTTGTTACTATTGAAACCAACAAAAAAAAAAGGCTGCATAACACGTTATGCACCTATAAATATGTTGCATAACCTTATGCATCCGAAAATATGACTGCATAATGCGTTATGCATTGAGAAAATTGTTTCATAATCTTTTGTGCATCGAGAAAATAGATGCATAACCTGATATGCATCCGTAAATATGGATGCATACTGCATTATGCATCAATTTTTTATATGTCTGCGCTAAAATCAAGCAAAAAATGGTAATATAACTTGTTATAGATGCATAATTTTGTTATCCAAATGCATAATGTGTTATGCAGTGGAGAAAATGGTTGCATAATTCGTTATGCGTCTGCAGAATGTGTTATGCATCGTTTTTGGTGACTGCATAATGGTTATGTATCAAGTTTTCGAAAATTTTCCTAAAATGAGGATCACCTCCGATTTTTCGTGAAAAACAAAAAATTTGATATTCTTGTTTGTACTCGTTGCGTAGCTCTTTTAAAAAGATTTCCAACGATATAAAATTTGTAAAATTCTAAGGTGCGGATTTTTAGATATATTATGTCCAAGTTGCGCTTCCAATTATACCCTGAAAAATTAGGTTGCATAACGAGTTATGCCTGAAAAGATAGTATGCATAACGAGTTATGTATTGATTCATTAATAATTTCTTATAATTATGGGTGTCACCGTACCAAAAATTAATTGTGGGCTTGACAATGAGAATATTTTTTTTTTTGGGTCTCCCCCTAATTTTCCCTTTTGTATTATTTTTTTTTATTTTCACAAATTCAGAATTTTATGTTAACACTTTAAAAAGAATTTTTTTTTAATATGAATGGTTAGAAAACACGTATGGCGGTCATGGATGTACGATTTAATAATGATACAATCATGTATATTTTATTTTAGAAAACATAACAATTACTACATTTTTCTTGAAAATTGCGGAAAAAAAAATTAAAAGTTTATACACACTAAGAAAATTTTTGAATAATAAAATGAGCAATCTTCGGAGAAATCCAACGGTCGCAGTCAAACCTTATATCCGTCCGAGGTTGCAGTCAACATATTTTGACGGACAAAGTCGAATCGGTCAAACCTAGTTGTATGGAAAAGACATTGTAGTCCTTTGAGTGGTTAACTTAACCTGATGCCTCATTTTTTATCTATGTTCTCCCTCAGTTCTCATTGTTTCCCCAGAATAAAAGACCTAACCTCGATACTTCATCTGCTACTCCATTTTCCCAACCGCACACGAAAATTATTCGCACTTTTCTATGAATTGTTCACTCATAAATCCTAAATCGTGTTCCCCCCTTTTTTTCTTTGCTAAGTAAATCGTGTTACCCTAAATATCATTAAAATCAAATCGTGTTCAATGAGTAACTTGTATGGGGGAACATGCATGTTGTGGTAATGGCTTGGATTTTGGTTGTTTTAGCTTTCTGAAATAATGGTTTGCAGAAATTAAAAGAGGAGCTTACTGGAGCAATCTCTATCCCAAAAAAATTGCATATGAAATGTATGAGAAAAACTCCAAGAGAAACAGAGGGTATTGGATCTATGTAATTAAGGAAGGATGGAAGAAAAGGTACGACCAACAAATTGTATGCTTTATAAAAAGAAAAGACAAATAAATTAAGATTTTGTGAATTGAATTTAATGCCACATATTGATTCCTAAGATATAGATTTATTAATGGTCTCAAGATATCTTTTAGTTAAAGTGGTGAAACGCAAGAATTAATGTATTCTGGTTCATATGCTCTTTTAACCGCTAAAATGTTAATAAAATAAGTGCTTGTTGGTATAGATGTTGAATTAATTGAGTACTAGAGATATTCATTGAGTTTTAGACTTTTTGCCAAGGGGCTGATCACGATAATTTGTATAGGTGACTCAGATATTTGATTTGAGCCTAATGATCACTTAAATGGTTAGAGAATTTAGTATAGATTTCAAAAGAAAATGTGGGAGTTGATTCATGTTTTTTTTTTTTTGTACACATGTATGTATATATATATATGCTTGAGCATACTTATCAATTTCATAATGAAGTCTTACGTACTTCATGGGTCCGTATTCAGTATGTTGATAGTATGTTGATTGATGACATAAGTTACCACTTCACACAAAATGTAGTGATAAATTATGGTTTTATGTTTCGTTATCCATTTCGATTTGTGTTGAGTTATACAAAGATCCGTAGATGATGTAGTTAGAAACAATGGTGCACATAGAGTATCTTTTGAACACCTCCCATATTCCACTTCACAATAGTTGGACTTAATGCGACTTCACAAGTTTGAATTCCAGATGTTAATCTCAATTTTCTATTCCTACTAACAAGTGTGGTAGTGGTACAAGTAGTTAAACTTAAGTGTAGTGAAATATTCTGCGGCACTCTCCTGTTTTGTCATGAAATTAGTTACTAATGCATGCCTGGTTCTGCTGATAGTAGACTTTTATTTTAGTACGATTTATGTTGTCACGGTGATCCATCCTATGTATTTACTTTGATACTTGAATAGTATGTTAATGACCCTTTGATTTGCTCTAATTGGTAGAAATGATATTGATTTTTCATCGGTTAGAAAATCTATTTGGTTAAACTTGATTTTTGAAAATGTTACCGTATGGTCTGGTTAATGGTGACGTAGTTCCCTGTTTATGGTTTTGGGTTCACGGTGTTGTTGATTCATTTTCAAAATTTGTTATTGGATTAAAATTGATGATATTGTTTAATAAAGATGAAAAGAATAATAAAAAGATATATGGTGGAATATATTTACTTGTTGTAGTTCTTCTTAGACTCTTCAATGGTCTATATTGATGACTTGCAAAGGAAGAGCCTAAATAAGGGTGGGAAAATCAACCTGTTCATGCATAATAATCGTCTTCATTGAAACTTGCCTACCATTATCTCTCTAACTGCTCAAAAGTACCTTCTCTGGATTTACCAAAATAAAAATCTCTTTACTCGTGTATCTACATGGATTTGCTTTCCTATATGACTGATGATTTTGAATAAACACCAAATATGTTTGCATCATAATTTTTAGATAGTTTGTAACTTATATAGGAATAAAACAAATAAATGTATGATAATTTGTAGGTACAATGGAATGCTTACTATTTATATGCCATAGTTATGAGCACTGAGTTTTTTTTTATAACTACCAATTGCAAGTTTAAGTAATCAACAGGGACAATTTTTTGTTACAAAGGTGTGCTTTGTGCAAGGTGTTCATGCTCCAGATACTTGCCATAGTTATTTCTTGCATGTGTTTAATTTTATCTGTTTATTGATATGATATCTTGTATTTAATTTGGCATTCTTAGGTGGTTTGTGGATCATGTTGCACAAAGATACATGAGTTTTTCTTATTACTTCCGGAAAAAACTTAGATTCAGTAGGTACCAATCTGGTTTAGGATAGAAAATTAGTATAAGTGCTGATGCATGTTGATTTTCTTGAAAAACAAAGTGTCGTCGTTTCACATGTTCAAACTCTAATGTTTACAATGAGTATATATTGAAATGTTTGTTTAGACTATGAAGTGTATATTTATCAAACAAAGTATTGCATAACGCAATGTAATCCATATTTTTCTTTTCATTGCAAACTTCAGGAATACAGAACCCAGATAGTAATATAATCTTCCACGATCGTCTGGCTCAGGTACCTATTTTAATTTATACTACCAATCGAGTTAGTTTCATTATAATTTATATTACCGTCAAAATTAGATGCCCATTTTAATTTATACGATCATGTTAGTTTGGTACCCAATGTTTTAGAGGACCATCTAAAACGACAATTCTCACTACTTTGCTTATTGAGAAGTGAACTGGTGACACTATGGATTACATGAAATCTTATGTGAAGAGATATATTTCTCAAGTGTTATATGTTGAAGTCTTCTCGTCATGAATGATAATATTCCTTTATGAATTAATCATCACTTGTGGAGTGGCTCGATAGATGGTCACCAATATGTACAATCAAAATCAAATTCGATGCATGTATAAGGAGGTGAATAGACGTATATTGGGATTTCGGTGGGGACTATACAAGATCATTCAGGTTTGTCTACATGCATGAAAGCAGTGGTATCTTCGGCAAAATGATGGAAAGTTTCCATGGCCGAGAAGGGGATAATCAAGATGTGATCATTAAGGCAAAAGTTAATACATGGGCGGCCGAGAAAGTACACCTAAAATAACTTCAAAAGGGATAATCAGATGTGATCAACTATCTCGAGAGAAGAGAAGTATCGATGGATGGGAATGTAAGAAAATTCTAGATGAGGTAAAGGGAAGTGTCCAAGGGGTTCACCCCATTCATCGCAACTCATAATGGAAGAATGGGAAATGAAGTGGCCGATGGTTTAGCAGAAAGAAGGAAGAACAAAGGACTGCAACCACACTAACGAACACTTCTTATACTCTTTTCACTAAGTTATGATGCACCTTTTCAATTTTCTAAAGACTATGAACTCGCAATTCAGCAAAAATAATATGAATCCTTGATAAAAATAAATAAAATCTCAGATTTTTTACCTGGACGAGACCTTCTTATGTGAAGAGATAAGGTACTATCACAAGTTAGAGAAATTTCTATGTTGGTGTTAGAAGTGGATTATTCTGCTTTGGAGTCGTGGATTATGTTCAACTTTCTTTTCCAAAACCGTAAAATAAAAGGTTAACTACGGTTTGTTTTCTAACTATGGTGGAGGGGTAAATGAAAAGACAAAATGGCTTTTACCAAATATAGTCGGACAAACCACTTGTTCTTCTATTTGTGGCTCAATCAAATGTTGTGCGTATGGTTAGAAAACTGCAACCTTAGGATTTCTATAGGAAGATAGCTCTAATAAAATCAAAAGATAATAATTTATTTTACTTAAAAAGGAGGGATCCACTCACACTTTTATTATCACACTATCTCACATGTTGGGCGTCATTTTTAAATTGAAACCAAACACAAACGGATTTGAAGCTAATATTTTGCGATATGTTCTCTTACCAAGTTCTACATGCCTACCAAAAATGAGCGTGTTCGCGAGACGTATAAACATCGTCATCTACTACTTTGAAAATGAATCACAGTTGAAATCAGGATTTGCAACAAATTAAGACCGGGTAGATTGTGAGGTTTTATATTTAGGAATACGCTCATTTTTTGGTAGGCATATAGAAATTAAGAGGAACATATCCTCAAAATATTAGCTTTCCAAATCCATTACGGTTTGGTTTTAATTCGCAAAATGATGTCCAACGTGGTGAGATAGTGTGTGATAATAAAAGTGTCACGGATCCTTCCTTCATTTTAAAGTTTAAGAAAATATGATTTTATTTTCTCAAAACCCTTAATAATTTTTACTGTTTCAAATAATTTGAATCATGCGTTGACTGCTGATTACTTTATACGTAACATTATATATAGCTTCTACATTGTGCTTTCTCAGGCATCCTTTCAATGTGTAAGAAATCATGTCATCAATCCTAATGTTGTTTATGAATTAAGATTGTTAATCATATATATATATATATATACTCCCTATGTCCCAAATTAGATGTGCTAGTTGGTTATAAATTTTGTCCCACAAATAGATGAGCTATCTTACTAATCAAAGGGATATATTAAAATTACCATTTTAATTGATTATTATTACTATAAGAAATATGTATAATTTGATAGCCATGCTTATATTCGTAGGTGTTTTAAAATATTTTTCAACGGTATAAAGTTTACGAAAAACCGTGGTGTAGTTTAAGAGATAAATTATTTCTAAGTTTTACTAGTTATTATTCATAAGGGTATAATTAAAAAAAAATACTTAAACATACTCCCCTTTTCTCCTTTCTTCAAGAATCGGAACGTTAAACTAGCTCATCTAATTTGGGATGAAGGGAGTATATTACATATTATTTTTTCTTTTATCAGAACCCATAATGTCTGAATAAAACATATAAATAAACGGATGCAAGATTATTAAAAAAAAAATGGGTACAAATGCTTCAAAAAAAAAATGGGTACAATAACCCAACAACCACGTATATGATAGTACCTATACCAATTAACGCGTTGCTAATTTATATAGATGTCTCTTTTAAATTAATTAGTTGGTAAAACATGACACTAATATTAAATCATAATTATTGTTATGAGGTAAGCAATTAGTTGGTATGTTTTGTTTTTCCTTTTGAGATTACCAAGAAATATCATTTTGTTTGACCTGAACCTAAAAGTATTAAACTCGACTCTCAAACGTCGGTTTCCTTTGTACCAACAATTAAAATGTTTAACGCGGTATGACTCTATATTTACGGGTAAAACCCTGAGTTTTTATTCATTAAAATATTTAGATGAACTGTTCATAAAGATCAAGAGTTTTCGTGAATCGAAACCGGCGAAGCGTGATTCATATTTTATTTTAAGAATCGGTTCATATGTTGAATTATCCTATATTAGGTTATAAGCAGCGAACTATTTTTTGAGGACTACCAAAAGGCGACTACTTTATGATAAAAATGTCCACCCTACATTATAAGGGGTGTCCTAAAAATTAGAAGATCAATATGCCCTTATTCTAATTAAGGCAACTAACCCCTAATAACTCACTAGATCTAACCCATTACCCACTAATCCAAACCCACTAATTAAAAAACCTAAAATTAAAAAAAAATCAGTTTCAAAACTTAATTTATTTTTTCGTCTTGTTCATCTTCATCTTCTTCTCTTCTTTCCTCTCTTCTTTCTTCGTAGACATCGACGTTAATCGTTGATTCTAAAAAATTTCATCGTCGATTAATCAATCTTTATAAGCAATGTGTGCTAAGCAACACCTGCATTTCCAGATTGAGTCCTGGACTCCTACACATATAGTGAATCTCCCAAAACAATTGCTAATTCAAAAGAACTCTGAACCACCGTTGAAAGGCAAAATCAATCATCCAACAACAACCAAGAAGTCCGATCTAACCTAAATGCAAACCGCTGGTAATTTCCTTCACACCCATTCTTTTTAATTCGTTATTTGTTGAAGAAATCGATTAGAATCATCAAAACCCATTGAAAATGGTAGTTACAGAGATATTTCATTCAGGGACAATTTTTTGTGTAATCCTATAATTGCAAACCTAACTTCTAAAATAAGAATAGCTTCTTACGTGTTTGAAAAATAGACTAATATCTCTGCACTGAACTATATTCTATCGCTTGTAAAATCCTCATAACCGAAACCAATTTTTCTTTGAAAGAATGAGTTCGGTTTTGTCGATAATTTTCCTTGCTAACCGAACTTTTGAAATATTTAGTTCGGTGTTCTAAAACTCTCTTAACCGAACTAAATTTTTCAAAAGTTAATAATGAGTTCGGTTTCTCAGATAATTTTTATGGCTAACCGAACTTTTGAAATATGTAGTCTGGTACCTCGCAATTTTTTTGGTAAACTAATTATAGTCTGTTAACTAAGTGTTGTGTTTTACTTTATTCTTTAGTCTATTTGATTTGATAACACAATATTCTCTTATGTTGCTTAATATTTTGGTTTTTGTTCATTAAGAACAAAGGAAAGATTGAGACTACAACTAGATGAGGATTTGAAAACTCCCACCCCTCGTGGAGAAAAACATTTAGATTTCTGGAAAACGTGTGCACAAATGCTAAACATGGAGGGGGCTCGTTAATGGAAGTCAACCAAGAGAACGTTCGTGATGTAATCAAGATATCAATGAAGAGGTGATGGAGAATACAATTGATAATGTTATTGAAGAAGAGTAAGGAAATGAAGACGTTGGAAATAAAAGAGGTTGAAAAACAAACATGTTAAAAATATAGAAAAAGAAGAACTAGAACCTCAAGTAAAGAAGAAGAAGGACAAGAGGAGGAAGAGGAGGGAGAGGAGGGAGACGATGAAGAGGAGGAAGAGGAGGAGAAGAGGGAGAGGACGAAGGATGATAAAGAAGAGGAAGAGGATGGAGAAGAGGAGAGATGATGATAAAGAAGAGCAAGAAATTGTTCCCGCTAAAGAGAAAAGGAAGCCGAGACCGCTCAGCAAAAGATACTCACACATTCTATGCTGACGAAGCCTTGATACCATGGACCCAACTTATGGTACTCCAATGGCGGAGGGGCAACATTGTTTGGCTACAAACACTCATGGGCTGCGAAGATCTATGCGATAAAGGTATTCTTTATGTTCATAGTGTTACGTTCTTTACGCGTATTGGGTAGTGTTTCGCTAAGTATTAGAAGTGTTATGTTCTTTTCGTAGGATCATAATGATGATGTTCGCCTTATTAAACGTCAAAAGGCGTCCAGAGGCAGGGATCTTTCTTGGAGTGATGAGTTTGTAGCAAGGTTAAAGAATGTGTTATGGAGAGCTATTGAGTTAGCATGTGGAATTTGACACTATTGCCGTATCCGCATTTCTCGAGAGGCATTATCCTGAGACATATACTATGCATCTTTTATTTCCCAAGTAGATTGGAATTACTCCCATGATTTTAATATCAACAATCTAGCCTTACTGAAGTAAATGTTCTCGTAGAAGGCTACAACCCTCAATGTGTTATGAAGCTCTTGAAGATTTGGCTCTTAAAATAAGTTTAGATGGGATGTAAGAAAGTCTCAATGTGAGTTTAGACGTGCTGTGAGGTCTCCATAAACGTGGAGATAAGTATAGTCCAAGAGAGGCAGATGGATCATTGAAGAAGAAGGTCAAGAAATTCAAGTTGGTGTTCAGGCGTGATTAAGAGACAAAAGAAGGTGGAGATAGAAAGTTGGTGATGGACAGGGAGACCCTTAGGCATCATGTCACCGCTATTGGTTATATATGCTAGGAACTCGTCATTTTCCCCGACACTTCGGAAATAGGTGATGCACATTATCTACAACTTTGGAGAATATGGCGAGATGAACAATTACCTTGGGCCACCGGTGTTCTTGCTTTTGTTTTAGAAGAGATCAAAGAAGGGTCTTAGGATTATGTAATCAAATTGGAGGTTACTTAACTCTTGTCTGTGAGTTTTTTTACATTATTAATTAGCAAATTATTCGCTAAATTTTTCTGCTTCCAATTCAATATTCATTTACGTGGATAGGGGAAAAGACCCTTATCCCTATGGCCAACCTACAGCAGAAAAATGGTTGTTTTTGGATGCACAAAGAAGTCTAAAGAAGAGCAGTTGACTCCCTGCTGAGGGAGAGATTGGATGCACTTATGATGAAAGATGTGGTTATTCACCCATACATCATACCAAATGATGTCTCTCAGATGAAGAAGACTTGAATGGTTTCATGTCTCACCTTACTATGGACCAATTTGGTATCCTAACGGCTACGCAATATATAATCCAAGGAGAATACTAAGACAACTTTGTTGCGTCCAAATGGATCCCGACGTGGAGAATGAAAATTTCAATTTGCTGGTTCAAGGAACAAAGAACACGAGAAGTATTTTTTGAACCATAATATTTAAACTAATCCTCATGTAGACATTGTAATGCACTTATTAACTACCACATAACAGCAAATTATGTGTACCTTGTGGGGAAGATGTAAATGCATGTGAGGAAGATTATAAGGAGTTTTATGAAAAAAATTAGTCATCCTTTTTTGATAAATAAAGAACAACAAGCTAAGGCCGATGCGGCAAAGGTAAAGGAGAGGGAGGCTAAGAGAGCTCGTAAGAGATGCCTATTTGTGGAGAAGTGAAAAAAAAGGTTATGGGATAATGTAAGAAAATTTCTTCTCTTATACTTTTCGTTATTTAAAACTATTGAAAAATATTTACTTGAGCTTAAAATGGAATTAGGTGTCAAGGTTCGAAATTGTTGAAAAAATGGACGGATAAAATCAAAAGTGGAGATCCAATGGAGACTAAGGAACAAACCAACACTACAAAGTGGGAGGGTCTTATAACTAAAAGAATGGGCGAGCCAAGTAGGGTTTTTTTACAATCAGAAGGGGCGACAACAAGGCCAAGGTTCAATTTGCGCTTGGTGAGGGAACCGGTCGAGGAGATGATACCCCAAGTGATGAGGAAGTTCGATTCCAAAACTCGTGCTAAAACAAGGTGGTGGTAAAAGGGTCGAGGAGAAGATTCAAGTCGCGATGTGGGAGGAAATCTGTCATGAGATGATACACAGCTTGATGAGGAAGTTCCACCTAAAACTGTAAACAAGGGGAGGTGGTAAGAGGGGTCAAAAAGTGGTCGTTAGTGATTTCCCATGATTTTAGTTTCAAAAGACATCTTTAGTTATGGATTTCGGTATGGTCGATTTTTGGTATGTTTGTGTTTTTTAAACAATTACTTAAGGATTTCACAGTTTGGTATGTATAACACTTTTATATTTATTTTAGAACCTTGTTTGTGTTTTAAATTTTTATTGGGTTTTTGTTTTCAATGTTATAAGACTGAAATGTTGAAATATTAAAGATGGTTTTAAGACTATGATTTTAAACTTGTAACCGAATCTAGTAGTTCTTAAGAATGACAAATTCCTGGTCACCGAAGTCATAGTTCTAATCCGTAAAATTCCTACTGTGTAATCGGTCATAGTTAGGTTAGCTCGAAACATTTTTACCGGTTAACTAACTACCGTAGTCAAGCGCTTAGCCTTCATCCATAAGATATTAGTTCAGCTTTAGCAAAACATAATATGTTAGGTAAATCAAATCTTTATGGAGACTCAAAATTTTGTTATTGCACATGTTGGAAAACTTATTCTCTTGATGCAGAAATCACATAAACCGACTCTTAGGTTTGTTTTGGAGTGTTTTAAATCGTATATATGTTTCGGGCTGAGTGTGAGCCTTCACAAAAAGTTCGGTGAAGACATGTATTTATCACCCAAACTTAACCTGTTGTTCTATACATGATAATATTAGGTAACTTAAGTCTTCTCTAGAGACTCAAATTTTTGCTATTGCACATGTTGAAAACTCATGGGCAAATTAACAAACCCACTCAGCTTCCATCCATATTTAATAAAACGGCCAAAAAATTTGAAACTTTTTATAAACTGGCCATTCCGTTAATTATTTCACCGGTCCCACTCAAAATGGTCCAACAAGTGGACTTATTCAATTTTTATACGAAATTACTATCATATCCTAAATCGAGAGATGGTTATCTCATTCATTCATTGTTCTAGCCTTCTAAAATGAGAGGAAAAAGAAAGAACAAAGAATCGTCGTTATCATCACCCCAGACTGACTCGAAGGAACCGTGGACAGTGGAATTGAGAGAAGAGTAAGTGAAGTCGAGAGATGGGTCCGGTGGTCTCTGACACATTCGATTTGTGCTTGGGTCATTTAGTTCCCGAAAATGAAAGAATTGTTGTTTCTCATTGTCGATCGATCTCATATCTTGGGGAATCAAGGATTTGATGAGAGTTTCGAATATGGGGATTCGATGCTCAATTAGAAATTGACAGCTTTAGTGAATCAAGATTAAGAAGAAGATTGAGGTCCTGATGATGAATACGGTCACCGGGTTTGGGAAGAAGTCACGTAATTTGCAAAAAGAAGAACAGATGGGATGATGTTGGTTTGAGAATATGAAACGAATTAGATCCATAGACGACCAAGGAGATGAATCGAGGCTATGAATAATTTGAGAGATGGGTTCTGTTGGTTTCGTGTAAGGGTTCATAATTGTTTATTTCTTTAGATGATTTGTTTGTTGTTGTTTTTTTTTTTTCAATTAAGATAGGTTAATTCGGGAGATGTAGACAAATTTTGGGTAATGGTTCACGGAATTTCGTTGAATTTGGTTTGATTTCAATAATTTGCATTTCATGGAAATGAAAATTATATGAGAAGAAATGTAAAAGATGAGTGTTTTCCTCAACACGACCGATTCTCGAAAGTTGACTAGGCCGGGAAAAAGTCTAAAATACCCTTTGTCTCTGTTAACTTAATCATTGCTATCGTTTTTGAAAAAACGGACTTAAAAATTTATCTCGCCATTTTATAAAAAGATTCAAAAAACGGGCCACTTTTCTTAATTATGTGTCCAAAAAGGTGGCCACTTTGTTAAAAAGCCCAAACTCATTCTCTTGATGC